>PVKC010003616.1:0-38423 GCA_004027635.1 Crocidura indochinensis | reverse complement strand
ACAGCAGAGGTTCCTCATCTTATGATCTTGGATAAATTCATTTCTCCAAAATCCAGTTCCTTCATCTATAAAATATCAGTGCAACCCTTCCCTCACTTGACAGAAGCCCTATCACAATGGAGAGATTATAGGAGCAACCCAGAAGTATTGTGTAAACACACAAGTGCTGTTCCAAAACAAGGAGACACTAGGTTGTGAGGACGTTAATTGAATAAATACACTCGAGTTTTTCTACAGCTCCACCTTATTTCTCTCCCATGAGCAAGTTGGTGCTGGGGGATGGCCTAGCTCCAGCCACAAATTCTGCAACAGAGCAGTGCCTGGGCGATCAAAGAGCCAACTGCGCAGGGGAGCCCAGGGCACTGATCTGGGACATCTTTTCTTTCACAACCTGCCTTGCTTTGCAGCTAAAGGGAAACCCACAGAGATACTATAAAGGCCTCAAACCTGCTCTTCCCCGTGATTCTCCACCTCCCTTCTGCTGCTACTGTCCCAGAGTGAATGAAAGTCCTCTCAGGTCCCAGCAGTTCCCCTGAAGTCCACACAGCCTGCACACGTCAGCCTTGGACTCAGGAAGGAGCAGATGTGGTGGATAGCTTTGGGGAGAGGCAAGTGTCCATCTCATATTGTCTGCCATAGGGAAGGGACACCCAAGGGCAACTTTTTTTTTAAATTTATTTTCCCACTGGGACCCCCTCATAGATACATATGTATGGGGTGGGCAGCTATTTCCACTTAGTAAAAAAAAGGTACAAATATATCTGTTAATGAGATGCAAGATGCCATTTCTAGAAGCTTCTCTAGAAGCTTCTGGGCTGATCAGAAAGCAGACTCTCTTGCTCACCTTCTCTTCCAGGTTTTCTGATCCATCTGATCAATGCCCTACCGGTGTGTCTACATTCTTCCCTTCCTTTCAGCCTGGGCTAAGCTTTATTTCCAACAAGCCCATCAATGTCAGGCCCTGGAGTTCATCAAGGGCAGAGAATCTGGGCAGAATTTTGCAATAAGAAACCCAACTACAAACATGTTTGTAATCATGGTGCTTAAATAAAGATATTATTTAAAAAAAAAAAAAGAGTTCTCTGACTTGGTTCTGTTGTGGTATTCCCTTTCCTGCTCTCCTCATATATCCAAAATCTAATGGTGCTCCTACTGCTTTTCTCAGTTTTTCACAGAGGAGATAAATTTGCCCTGGGAGACACACTGGTACGATGAGACCCACCAGCCTGCCACAACCCTGTACCCCAAAGTGATTTCTTTCTACCTGGCTGTTCTCATTCCCCTTTTGGTGACCTCCAATTGCCCTTCGTTAAACACGGCTTAGAAAGGCTTTTGAAGGAGATATCATTATTCCTTAATTCATGAGAACTGTAAATATTGATTTATCCAACCACCTCTCCCCGAATAAGCACCCAAGGACTTGCCCTGTATATAGAATAGACTCAGTGAATTATGTGCAAATGCCCTGAGGTCAGTTTGAGGTTGGTATGTGAAATATGCTTAACAAATATTTGCTCAACGAACTCTTGGTCCTCCAGTGAACATTTTCATTTGTATATGGACCAGCATTTTCCTTTGAACCTAGACCAAAATAGAAACTGCTTATTTCACTAAAAATGTTCCAGCAGGGGGCACTGAGGTGATCCTGCTATGGTCAAGAAGGCTGGGGGTGAGCGTGGAAATGATTTGAGCCTCAAAACCCAGAAACCTTAGTCCAGTAATTTTCAAATTATCAGATTGGGTGCTTAGAAATGCAGGTTCTAAAGCCTGGGATATTGATCTAGGTGCCTGGGGATATAAGTTCTAGCAAAGACCTCCAGTTTGGGATAAAGACCACTAAGAGTACAAGGATCCTATAGGAAGCTATTCTTGTGTGTCCTGGGGTTCCTGTTTCCTGTAGCAACAGAGTAAAAGGGTTGGCCAAAGCTTTCTCTTAAAGGATGTATCTGGTCAGCCAAAATAAGGCAAAGGAAGCTCCATAGACTATACCAGAGAGCCCCCTCCCAGATGGGGTTTATTCTAGAAAAATTCCAGACTGACTCAGAACTGGGGCTTTGGCCTGCATGGAGCCAGCATTTGGGGACTCAAAGGCAGTGACAGGACTGTTTTGTTGTGTGTGTGTGTTTTGTTGTTGTTGTTGTTTTTGCTTTTTGGGCCACACCCAGTGACTCTCAGGGATTACTCCTGGCTATTCGCTCAGACATCATTCCTGGCTTGGGAGATGATATGGGACGCCAGGGGACCAAACGATGATCCATCTTCGGTTAGCACATGTAAGGCAGACACCCTACCACTTGCGTCACCGCTCCAGCCCCCAGGACTGTGTTTTTAAACACTTGTCTGAAAAAGGATCCTGTACAGAGGAGGACAGTGGCCCCGGAGGCCCACCTGAATCCTTGGTCCCTGGCCTGTGAGACCCCATCATCTTCTCCAGAGAGAGAAGATGGTGAAGCGTCTTCAGATTCAAGCCCAGAGTAAAGTTCAGGGACAAAGAAACAAGTGTCTGTCCTCCTTCCTGGAACTCTCAAGGATGTGTCATTTGTATCCACCAGACAGTCCCAAGGTCTTTTCAGGGCCTTGAATTTCACGCCACTTTATCTTTCAAAAGGTTACTTCAGACCCAAGGAAGGGCAGGGATTCCAAAAACTGGATTTCAGGAAAGCTTCAGAGCAAGCCCTGAGCCATGCTTCTCTCTTGACAAAGCCAGAAGCCCAGAAGAGTCCTTCATTCATTCCATACCCCATGGCTCAGCTTAGCAACAAAGCCAAGTCTGGGTGGTGTGGCCCAGTGTCCTGGCCCTACCAGTGCTCCCGAGAAAGTCTGTACACTTCTTGGGGGACTAATATACCTAGTGTCTAATCTTGAGAATGAGGCTGGCAAAAATGCAGACTGCCATAAAGATCAGTGCTCTCTCTCTCTCTCTTTCTCTCTCTCTCCTCTCTTTCTCCTCTCTCTCCCCTTCTCTCTTTCCCCTCTCTCTGTCTTTCTCCACCCATCTCTCTCTGTCTCTCACTCTCTCTCTTTTTCTCTCTCCATTTCAGCTGCTGGCCAGACATGGGCCTCCTAGGGAGCTGATTAAAGGATCTTTGCAAAACAAACCGATTCTGACTCAGACAGTCAAGGTCTCATTATCCATTAAGTAATTTATGGGATGCCTTTAATTTTATTTTGCATAAATCTAATTACAATACAGCAACTATCTCTCCCTGAGTTGACTCATTTCTATGGGATTTGCTATCTGTTTTATTTTAAGGCTACTTATTTAAAAAAAAAAAAACCTTTCACTCTCCCTCTCTTCTTTTTTATTTATTTATTTTTTTAATGATTTTTCCTTCCTGGGAGTGGCTGGAGGCTGGCACATGCCCACCTTTATTTCTGGAGCTTAGTGGAAAGTTGTTGTCAGCATGCTTGCACCCCTAAGGATTCATGAGTGCCTCCTTGTACATTCTGAGATACAGAAGCCTGGCCTGGAAGGCGGGGCTGAGGCCCACTTGACCCCCATCCCCACCCTCTGAGTGGGTGTAATTCTGCCCTGTAATCACAGCCACTGGGATAAGGGCCCCAACTGTGGCCTTCCCTGGGGAGATTCAGGGGACCAATTGTAATACAGCCTCAGATAGAGGCCCCGCTGGGAAGGAAATCAAGCACTGAGCTGCCTTTCCCCAAAAAGGGTCAGAGAAAGTGAAGGGAAGGATTTCTCTTGCTAGATCCCTTTCCACTAGGTTCCTGTTCGTTTATGGCAACTATAAATACAAAGGTGCTTTGTAATAGGTTAGGGAAAAGCACTGACTTTTTGCTACTCTATTTTGGATGCCCCAAATAGATGTGCAGTGTTCCCTGCACTCAAAGTTTGGGTTTCCTTCTTTAGAGACCTGGGGATTGAAAATACTTTAGCTATAAATGTAGGCAAAGCAACCAAGTCTGTGTGTGTTTAAAGCACTCTCGTAACGATTCTATCACATCCTAATCGACATTAGCTAAAGCATCTATGTTGCCTGTGTTATTATGCACATAATGTACACATGTATACAAACATAGATATTGAGAGAGACCATTCATACTCGATAAGGGTGACAGACCTGAGTGAAACAAATCAAGGAAGTGGAAGTGAAAGGATAATGGAACTTGTAGGAGGCTGGATAGGACCTGTGAGCTTTCCTGGAACACTAGAGACCATGGCAGATGCTAAGAGAAATTCCAGACATGCATGCAAACATTGTAAGCAGGGAAAGAGTCATGACTTTGACAAACAACGGTGCCTGTATTTCCCCTAGAGATCTATTCTTTTGCTCTTACATTTTTGTTTGCTTGAGTTTCATTTCTTTGTTGTTTGCATTTTGGTCACTCAGGGGTTACTCCTGGATCTGCTTTCAGAAATTAGTCCTGGAAGTCTCTTAGAGAGAAAATATGTGATGCCAGGGATCGAACTCGGTGCAAAGCAAGTGTCCCACGCATTGAGCTATCACTCTGGCCTCACTGCTCAGACTTTTCTTTGGTTTGAGGATTACAATGGGTTTAATACTGGGTTGTTGTTCCTGGTAGGCTTTGGAGACCATGCAGTGGTGGGTTCCAAACTCAGGCCTCCTGCAGACTAGCCAGTTTTCTTATTTCCCTCCCTCCCTGCTCCCTTCCAATTTCCCTTCTTCCCTTTTGCCTTTTGACCATCCTTTCAAATACATTTTTATCAGGGCCTTTAAAATACATTTCCCAGCCAGAACCACAATGCCACACACCACCTCATGTTTCAGCGTGAATCAACCAAGCCAATATTTTCTGATACCAATAATAAAAGGAGAAATTCTCAGCTGCAATTGATCTCTTATATAATCAGAGGAAAATGGAAAATTCCTAAGGGACTAGAGGGAGAGTATGTGCCTAGCACGCACATGAAAGGCTCTGAGTTTGACAACCCCCACCCCCCCGGCATAGTCTAGGCCTTAAGAACCCTAATAAACTTGAACCTGAATACTACTTGGTAGAGTCCCTCCTTAAAAACATTCCACCATCTTCACTTCCCTTTTGGGCACATAAATATTTCTGGTCTGTTTTCATGACAGTTTCCAAGAAAGGGTTGGCCTCTTCCATTAGAAGAAGAGTAGGCTCTAAATAGATTCTTGAAGCGACCACCAGATCGAAAATATTCCACACCTATTTGTCTTCTAATTATGACTGCTTTTTAAAAAAAATTTCTACTGTGTCTGTGTTTTCTACCCAAACATTTCTACTTCAGTTAGGAGACGCTCTTCTTAGCATGAATGCAATCGTATTAGATGCCATTTACGACCAATAGCACTTACCGGTTTTCATCATATCTGTGTCCCCCCACCCCCAGCAAAAAAACAAAGCTGCTTGGGAAAGAATGATGCCCAAACTTCAGGCTATAACACACCCTGGAACTCCCAGAAGTCCTTTTTTTTTTTTTGGGAGGGGGCGTAGAGGGCACACCCAGAGGCTTTCACGGGTTACTCCTGGCTCTGCACTCAGGCAGGCTCCTCAGGCTCGGGGAACCAGGTAGGATGCTGGGGGTCAAACTCTGATCAACTGCATATAGGCAAATGCCCTCCCTGCTGTGCTATGGCTCAGGCCCTTCCCCAAGAAGTCTTGTTTATGACTTCCATTTCTTTCTGTGGCCGAAGCCTCTGGTGGACATGGCTGCTTATCATCTGGGTGCTTCCCTCCCTCCTTTCCATCACCTCTAGCTGAATGGCCATTTCAGCAGCCTCTCTGTCTGCAAGTGCCATTTACCCTTTAGGAACAGACGTTTCTGTAATTCAACGTCTGTCATCAATGAAACGAATAAATAATCAAGAGCACATGCATGCCGGCTTTTCTATCAATACGCTGTCAGGACGAAGTAGAATTAAAAGAGCAAGGAAATTAACTAGTTATAAAATGAATTATGTACATCTTAAAGTTTGTTTTAACTTTTTTAACAGGGAGGGGCCCCCAAGTAGGACATCTGGGGATTGCTCTGATAATTCCTGGGCAACTGGACCACTTGGTTGAATGCAAGGGCCTGAGAATATGGTGCTGTTTTTAATCTGAAGTGTTGTGGGCCAACAGGGCCAGCCCAAGGGTGTTTAGGGTCTCCGAGACTGCACCCAGATATGCTCAGGGAACAAGGTGGTGCCAGTCAAACACGGAACTTTATGTTCTGACCTCTATGCTATCTCTCCAGCCCCCAAATCACAATATTTTTGTACAAGTACATTAGAAGCTAGAATGAGGTGATCAATATTCACCCCTTCTATATATGATGCATTATTTTGACAGACAAAAGTGAATGTAGATGGACATAGCTATGACAAGTATGACTTATTCAAAGCATTAGACATCGGATGACTTATTTAAAACAATAAGTCACTCTGGCTTCATTTCCAGCTACTGAGAGAACAATCCTGTCTTGGTTTTCACAGTTGTGGTAGCCCTGAAAAATTCAGTTTTACTGAAACCATTAAAAAATATTTCTTCAACCATAGACACTAGGTACAAGTACATAAAACAGATAAGTTCGTGACCCCAACCACTATGAAAAGTCTTTTATCTAGGTGAATGGCCAGATGTTTATTCAAAATCCATGAGCCAGGGGCCAGTTCTTCCACCGTACAGGGACTCCATCCACTGCAAGATGTGAACCATCTTTGACTCCAGACAGATTCCTTCATCATCTAGACAATAGGGGGAAATGCTCCCTTATAAGTCCAAAGTGCTCCTTCAGGAGTGCTTTTGTCCCAATGGAGAACACCTACAGAATCCTCTTGCTGCTGGCAGCCTCATGTAGAGTTAAAAAGTGAGAATAGCTCACAGACAGAGACACTGGTCACTGTCAGGGGGACATGGAGAAATCCTTAAATGCAGACACGATTGCCATTGGAGGTAGGGGAAAGTGGGGTGGATAAAGGAGGCTGGTAAGTCCAGATCATGGTGGGGTGAGGATAAAAAACATAATTTTGGGGGAATGAAACTCGTGAGGAAAAAAGAAATGAGTCCAAGGGGGGCTTAACTATTGGAATCCTTCAGAGGAAAGCACATTGTCTGGGGAGTATGTGAGGATTGGGTGTAAACTGGAAATGGGATGAGGCAGTATGAATAGAGCTTTGGAAATAAAGGGCATGGAAATGACAGTGAAGACCCTGAAATGGCTGGAATAAAAAGATCAAGGGAAGAGAGAGAGAGAGAGAGAGAGAGAGAGAGAGAGAGAGAGACTCAATTCTACATCTATGTATATATCTAGAAGAGGAAAAAGCCTGGAACAGGGTCCAAGACCCTTGCTAGATTATACAGAGAGAGACTAACAATGGACTCTAAACAAGTTACATCTACTTAGCAGCAGGAAAAAGGCTCAGCATTATAGGTAGAATTCTCAGAACATGAATGACACAGAGACAGAGGGCCTGGGAATGGGGGCCAGCGTCAGGGCAGGCTCTACCAGTAGCTGATGCAGGAGGGTGGCAAACAAGCTCAGCACCTGCTGCTCTTTGGAAGAAGGGCAAGTGAGACCAGAGCCCCGGGGACCAGGAGAGAGAAGAATTTTTATTTCTCTTATCTTTGAAGTCAGGTAGGCAGGCTGACTCATTCCCTCCTGGGACATTGCCCTTTGGGGACCTGAAATTTACTCACAGCTGTATCAGGAGCTGGGCGGCATCTAGGGATAAACCTGAGCGCTGGAGTCTAACAGTAGAAATATCCACTCCTAGAGGGGAATTGACTGGGATAACTGGTGAGATATATGGTGCTCCTTTCTTAGTGAGGATGCTGAGAGAAGGGAGCAAAGTGAAGGCCACCAACTTGTATTCAGTGGAAGAACAGGACTATGAAACTAGGCTGGCTTCTGTAGGAGGAGAGAATTCTTACTACCAGACAAGAAGAGATGCCTCAACGTTAAGAGTGTTCTGAAAACTCTAGATATGCTCAAGAAAAGAAGAGAACCAGAGCAAATGAAGGTAAAGTCTTCAACCATGCCAACCATGCTTCTATTTTGAAAGAAAGCACTAATCTGTTCTCATTGCCAAACTGTGGATCTGACTTGCCTCTTCTCCTCGTTGCGAGTAGGGGTGAACAAAAATCCTACACAAGCCCACTTGTGATTTCTTCCAAATATACTTAGATAGGGCCACTTCTTTTTTTTTCTTTTCTTTTTTTTTTTTTTTTTGGTTCACACCCGGCAGTGCTCAGGGGTTACTCCTGGCTCCATGCTCAGAAATTGCTCCTGGCAGGCACAGGGGACCATATGGGGCACCAGGATTCGAACCGATGACCTTTTGCATGAAAGGCAAACGCCTTACCTCCATGCTATCTCCCGGGCCCTGTGCCACTTCTGTGTCCTGTTCGCTTCCAGGATCCCACATATCCTGAGTGTGACAACCAAGAGACCAAGATCACCCACACTGGTCTCGGCCACACTCACCCTGTACTTTTCTTCTTTCTATGTTCTGTTCCTTCCAGCCACCCTCCACTAGCGCTAGTCCCTTAGCAGCCATGCAGCACCTACCTGGTACCTGAGGGCTGTGTTCTTGCTCTCTCTGTTGAGAATGTTCTCCCAGACACAGCCCACGGGAGACTTTCCCTGATGCAATATTACATCAGTCTTTGCTCCTCATTTATTTCCCTACAAAGTCCTTCTCATTACCACTATTTGTACACTGGAAATAGAAAGGCCTTCCCACACCATCCACGAGCAGAATATAGTATCTTTGAGACTCGGATCTGTCTGATTCTCTGTCACCTAGTATAACACGAACCTTTGGAAGAGAGTGAGAGCACTCAGGCAGGAGATGTCGAGTATGTGAATGAACAGACACATAAATGAATGAACATACTACACAGCTCTGCCTCAGATGATTTGCTTCGTCTTCATGATGTGACTGGAAATATGTCCCAACTACCATTGTTCTTTGCTGTTATTTCAGTTTCCTGGGACTCTAAACTCTTTTTTAGCTTTCAAGCAGAAGGGCTGTAGCTGTTTCTGAGGCCACTTCTGCCTTTATAAAGTTCTGTGATTGCTCAGTGATTGGCAAGACTGATCCACGGAGAAATGTATTTTTAGGGACTCTTCGGGAAATCTTATCGGCTCTGCTGGGTTTGGCCTAGATTTGTGAGCAGGGCCTTTGAGCTGTGGGATCTAACAAGAGCGATTGTAGAAGAAGAGGCCCATTTTGAGGAGTTTATTGTCTGTCCTCCTGCTGCAGAGTCCAGAAGAGAGGGGGGCCTGGGGAGGATGAAGAGGTGTTGGAGCTCTGTACTGAACATCCAGCAAGGAGCATGGTGAAAAAAGCTGATGTTTGTTGATGTCTCCAGCTCCAAACTACGATAAAGGATACAAGTGTTGGGTCTGAGAATAAGCCTGAAGCTTCGTTTTATTCCTCTTCACCTGTTCTCTTCCATTAGACTAGCACACAGAATACTGTTTGCAGTGAAACTCCCCAACACCTCCAGCACAGTCTGCAGCATGTGTTGATATAAGCCACAGGGGTCTCAAAACCAACTGTCTGCAACTTTCGATTGGGAGCAAGTATGTCTGTAGAGGTGGTAGCTGAAAGGAGATTTGACTGTGATCCTGGATAAGATGATCTCCAAGGGGTGTGCACATTGGCATGGGTCAAAGAGAAGATTCAACATGGGGGTCACATAGGTACTCAAGACATTCTATCTCTGGGGAGTGACATGTCTCTAAATTGGGTGGTGTGTGTTTTGTGTGTGTTTGTGTGTGCGTGTATGTGTATGTGTGTGTGTGTGTGTGTGTGTGTGAGAGAGAGAGAGAAAGAGAGAGGGAGAGAGAGAGAGAGAAACTCTTTTTCTTCCCTAGTCTGAGCAGGGTCATAACTAGGTCCCTCTCTTTGGGAAGCTTGTCATCTTTTGGAAGCATTGTAGAATACATTCCAGAGATGCTTTCTAGAAAGAAACTTCTAGCTCTCCAAGCCAATTTTCAATCCTAAAGACCCCCACAAAGTTTATAAACAGTTATTCTGGACACAGAAATAGGGAAATGTGGAGTAGCTGCCCCCAAGGTTTCCAAAGAATATAGGATGTTTGCAAGATACCAACAAATCTTAACCTGCAGGCAATGGGATTTCATTAATAGTTCACAAATGGGCGCCCTTTCCTACAGAGCAGCACTGAACTTGGGCAGAAAAGCAGAATTGAAGGAGCCAGCATGAGAAAAGAGCCATTTGACAAAGTAGGCCTTTGATTTTGCTATCAAGTCGCTCACCCACAAAACTGTTTCCTCCCCCCAGAAATTCACTTCCTGTCTTGCAGTATTTTTTAGTGGCCATTGATAAGGAATGACTCAAGTCATAAACATGTAGTGGGCCACAGACAGGAGGGAGTCAACTGCTTCTCTTATCTGTCAGGGCAAACTGCTAGAATCCAAACCAACAACAAATATTTACCACATTTGAAAGCCCCAAGCCCTGAGCAATGAAAGGATGGACCTGGCAGGCTGGAGGGACATTCTATAAAACTGTAACAGAGTCCCCAACCCAGCGTTATTAGGTAACTTGATTACTAATTGCTGCCAACTCCCTCCCTAGATCCTGGAACACTTGCTTTTGTTGCCACTGCCCAGACGAGTGCTCCTCCGAGGCTAATCACCACTCAGGCTCAGCCTCCCTGCTGCCACCAGTTGTCATTATTTCCAAGCAACGTCACCCTGTGCTGTGTCACCATGGCAACAGTGGGCCATCACTTGAGGCATGCAACAGAGAGATGGCGGGGGAAGGAAAAGGAATATGTCTCCATTTCGTCATTGCTGGTCACAAGCCACTTGTGAGATGGCCCAAGTGCTTCTTCCCATTGAACGGAAGGCAAGACTGAGGAAAGGGTCTGGGCCATCCTTCATTCCTATAATGGGAAGTGGAAACCAGGAATTTGATCGTTGTGCGGTTGTCTTAGGGATGGGCTCCTGGTGAGCATGAAGTCTACTCAGTCATTGCTACCAATAAGAGCAAGAAAGAACCCAAGACACAGGCCATGCCAAGAAGGGAGTTTGGGTGTCATGAAGTAAGCCAAGACAACTTTTGTAAGCCTTTGACAACTTTTCCACTGAATTAGACTACAGGTTAACATGCATTTTCTCCAACATTGCCATGATTACTATTTCAAGCTATATTTGTTCTCCCAGATCTAATGTCCTGCAGTCTTCACTCATCACCTTAAAATCCTTTTCTCCCCTTTGCATTGCTTCCCAAGATAGGGCTATCTTCCCGTCAGTGTTTTCCAAGAAGCCCACCCCCAAGTTGGAAAATTAATAAAGTGACATGACCCATCATGTGAGTGAGAGCCCTCATAACAATGAGCCCTCAAGTTACTTGTTCATTATTTTCCAAAATGATGTTATCACCTGTGGTCCCATGTGCATCCTTCAATTGCCTCCCTAATGCTGCTTATTTGGCAAATGGATCTGACCTTCTTCTTTAAAGAGAACCAAATGCTTTGAATCAAACCAACTCCGACAAGACAAAATGAGGGAGACAGAGAGAAGGTAGAGTCTGAGTAATACTTCTTTTCTGGTCTAGGTAGCTCTTAAGTAGTTAAGAAATCTGCAGAGTCCACTCGACAAAAATCTCTTTTTATCACGAACACTCTATGGGAAAATCAACTTGACCAAGCCATCGTGCCCTTAAAAATATTGTTTTTGCTATCATGGTCTTCATTTAGTGAGATATGAAACAGAAAATACATTTGTGATTGACAATCAAATTTTGTGGCGATACCTAAAGGGTGAGCATGAATTGAAATGTGTTTTTCTGGGTACAAAATGACTTTCTGAAGACTGAACATAAATGGAAATTTCTTGACTCTCACACCAAGTCCAGAGAAGTAGCATGTACAACCAGGGGCCACTGAAAAAACCATTGAATATGACAACTAGGTTGTCACTGAGGCTCTAGTAATAGAGTGTCTGTGAAGACTTCACATTGAACACCAGTAGAGGCACTTGCTTCTAGGTGTCCTTGCCCAGGTGTAAGTTAAACCTCATGAGAGATATTTGGGTCCAGGCCACTCTGAAAGTCTGCAGTACTTGGCAGAGAGGATCCACTCTGCATCCTTTTTTTATTCCAGGAAGGATGATGACTCAGCAGCAGTGAATATTTATTAAGCCTGGTAAGAGTTCTTCTCTATGCTAGTTACTCCAACCAACCTCCTTGTCCACTCTACCCGTCATCATTTGGAGCAGTCAATCGATCTGTTCAAATGCAGTTCCAATATTTCCCAAGGAAATTGATAATAAAGTTCCCTCACCCCACCCCCCACTGTCTCCAAGTCGGCAACTTTAAAGGTTCTGTTTTATCTGCCTTAAGCAGAAGCTTTAGGATTTCCCCTAAGAGTTCCTTTAGAGAGAGAAACACTCGGGTTAGCAAGAGTCAGAAGGAAAACAGGACTTGCCTGTACAAGTTGATAGGCAGATTATGGCCCCTTCCCAGATAAATGGCTCTGCTTTGATCGTCTCCACTCAAACCTCATCGGACTCATTAGAACCCAGGAAGTTTCTAGGAAGAAAAGGCAGCTAGCTGTTTTTTGATTTTGTCTTTTTTACCCAAAAGGAAAAGTAAGAAAAGACCATCTGGCATGAAATACCCCAAAGCCCGCCCTTTGGAAAATCATAGCCTTCGGCCTAATGGTAAGAGAGAGATAAGAGCTTGTGTGATTGTGGCCAGAGTGATAGTACAGTGGGGAAGGCATTTGGCTTGTACATGGCCAACCTGGTTCTATTCCAAGCATCCCATAGGGTCCCCCAGCACCTTCAGGAATGGTCACTGAGCACAGAAATCTATAGTGGCCTCTACGCACTGCTAGTTGTGGCCCAAAAACAAACACACAAACAAAAAACTGGGAGGTCGTGCTTGTACAGTATTTTTTAGTCACATGCCCTCTCCAGACCTCAGTTGACAGAGAAATAGTTGGTGATACAAAGCAAGTCACTGAAGAGCTAAGTACTTTTCAATTTTTGATGTGAGATCAAGAAGGCAAGATTTAGAAAGCTTTAGGTAAATAAGGCGCTGACCTTCAGCTGCCAGAGCCTTCTGGCCCTCAGGAGAACCACTCTCTGCTGCTCTACGGCCACATCTGTGAAAAAACTTCAGAAATAGTGAACAACATGTTCTCCTGGACCTTCCCCTTGACATCCTAGGAACTGTACTTCTTTCTTCATGGTGAGAGAACTCTTGAGGGAGAGGTCGGAGTTCCACTGAGGCGGGGTTGACTGGCCTGACAGCAGGAACATTCATTAATTAACTTCATTAAGAATCCCCAACCTGGGGCCTGGGAGATAGCATGGAGGTAAGGCGTTTGCCTTTCATGCAAAAGGTCATCAGTTCGAGTCCCGGTGCCCCATATGGTCCCCCGTGCCTGCCAGGAGCAATTTCTGAGCCTGGAGCCAGGAGTAACCCCTGGGCACTGCCGGGTGTGACCCAAAAACCAAAAACCAAAAAAAAAAAAAAAAAAAAATCCCCAACCTCTTTCAGAAAAGCAGAGAGCATTTCTCCATCATTCACATCTCAAAATAATCTTGGGGGTCTATTCTTTATAGAGTGTCTCTTTTGAAATCAGGAAATCAAGCCACAGAAAAGGGCATTCGTGGGGTTTCTTAAATTCCACATTTGACGAAAGTCGATTTTGCTTCCAAAAATCTATCCCAATGAAGTATTTCTCTTTGCATTTTACTCCATGACTGAGATAAAATACTTGTAGAGCAGGGTTGGTACTGATAATCAATATATATACACATTTTATATGATATAATATTGTATAATATATGTAACATTATTACTATAATAATCAAAAATAAAATGGAGGAACAAGTTTTAAAGTTCAAAGAAATCAAAGACAAGTTCAAAAGAAATGTTTAGATGAAAAAATTCTATGTAAACACAAATGCTTTTCAGAAGGAATTGGAGAGATAAGTTGGAAAAAGACTTATTAGCATATGTTAATATCATTTTCATTTTTTCACACCCAGCAGTACTCAGGTACTGAGTACACCTGATTCTGCTTTCAGCAATCACTCCTGGTAGGTTCAGGGAACCATACAGGATGCTGAAAAATTGCAGGTCAGTTGTGCAAAGTAAATGCCCTACTTGCTGCACTATAACTTTAATCCCTTGTTATGTTTTTGGTTTTTGTTTCGGGCCCACACCTAGTAGTACTCAAGGCTTACTCTTGGTTCTTGGCACTAAGAAATCATTCCTAGGTAGTGCTCAGGGGTCTATATGGGATACCAGAGATTGAATCTGGGTTGGCTGCATGCAATTACTGTTGGTTTCTACCAGCTATATTACACGTCCAACTCTAATACTACTTTCAGTTTTGGTTTGGCTTTCGTTTTGTGCTACAGACAGTGGTACTCAGGGGTCTGCACTCAGGAATCACTTCTAGTGGTGCTAGGGAAGCCATATGGAATTCAGGTTTGCTACAAGGCAAGAATCCTATTCACTGTACTATTGATCTGGCTCCATTCATTTTCATTCTAATTTAAATTTTTAAGCCAAAATTTTCATGTACTTTGAGAACATTTCCAAGAGCCTTCCCTTCCACTGATAATGTAACAAGTCTTCCATCATGCTTCAAACATTGACATTGGTACATTTTAAGATTGTTAAGTATGAACTATGTAGTCTATTTTTTTCTAAGAGAAATCAAGAATATTAATAATGCTAGAAATAGCTCCGTACTATAGCATTTTAATCTAGATATCCGGATATCTCTGACTCAGCAGCAGTTAGCTGTCCAAGGTTTTCAAATCAATGTTTTTAAAAACACATGCATATTTTCTAGAGTGCAAACTTCAAAACTATATTATATGATCATTTCCATAATAAGTATTATAATAAATGTAGTGTTGCTTTAAAAGGAAAAAAAAGGGTGTGTGCCACTTTCCTAGAAAGGATTAGCTAAAGGATTTCTTTTCAGTGAATGTGAAAATGAGTTAACTAAAAATATGTTTTATTTCTCTGCTTTTTCCTGCATCACTTCAGATGTTCAACTGGGTGACCTCAATAGGCTACACAAAATCTACAAGATGGAAAGGGGAGACATGTGGTAATTAATAGGACCTGTATTTGGCATTTGCTGTTCTTCGAGTATCACAGGAGTTTCTATTTAAAAGGATCAAGTTTTAATTGATAATAGTATAATTAGAATTGAATAAGATACAAGTAAGTTTTCATTGAATAGCTTTTAATTTCATGAACATTCTGGAAGTCCAATTATGTAAATAGAACAATATTCTTAGCACGTCTAGACCATTAGTCTAGAGGACGGAGACTAGACTTTTGGGGGGATTTTGCTTACAGCACGGGGTTCAATAAATATCGGTTGAGAGGATAGATGACTAGACATGGCTGGTGGATGGATGGATGGACGAGATCAAGCTAAAAAAGCTGTTGGCTCCCTTAAATTTATTGATCAGTGATTTTCTATGAAATAAGGAAACAGGTGTAATCATTCTAAATAGACTAACCTAAATTTTATTTTTAGCATCATAAAACTAATATTTATATAATATTCTTCGGTGTCTTAGATTTCAGCTAGCAAGAGAAAATAAATTACCACTGGTTACTAAAATTAGTTTAAAAGCTCCTGTAGAAACCTGCTTTCATAGCAGATTATGAAAATAAGAGAAATCTTTTTCACTAACCGTTTTGAAAATTCTCAGAAAATCAGCTATTCAAATTTATATTTTGGATAACATAAAAACAAAAATAACAAATGCCCCAAAGGCAATAGAGCCTAAGAACTGGTCTACAGGGGCCGGGCGGTGGCGCTGGAGGTAAGGTGCCTGCCTTGCGTGTGCTAGCCTAAGACGGACCGCGGTTCGATCCCCCTGTTTCCATATGGTCCCCCAAGCCAGGAGCGACTTCTGAGCGCATAGCCAGGAGTAACCCCTAAGCATCACCAGGTGTGACCCAAAAACTAAAAA
Organism: Crocidura indochinensis; assembly: GCA_004027635.1. Lineage (NCBI taxonomy): Eukaryota > Metazoa > Chordata > Mammalia > Eulipotyphla > Soricidae > Crocidura > Crocidura indochinensis. The sequence goes on along the minus strand of PVKC010003616.1, from coordinate 22,504 downwards.
AAAAAAAAAAAAAAAAAAAAAAAAAAAAAAAAAAAAAAAAAAAAAAAAAAAAAAAAAAAAAAAGAACTGGTCTACAGAACTGAGCATTGATCTACAGAACATTCCCATGGGGAATGGGATCGGGGTGGGGGGTTGGATTGGGGAGCAATCTGGTAGTGGGTGCATTTTGGAACATTGTATGTGTAAAACCTATCACAAAAGGTATTGTAAATCACAGCACCTATAACTTTTTTTTAAAAAATAAACTCAAGCAATATGGCAGTCAATATATTGCTGTGTACCAGAAATAAGCGACATAGTTCTCATGAGGAAAACTTTGCTAGCTGCCAGAAATAAGATAATTAAACAATGCTAAATGGAACCAATATCTTTTTTATTATATAACAATGATCAGCCATAATATAGTATTCAATATATATCATTCATAACTATCATAAAGTAACTTGGATATACATAAATATTAATAGACTTTACCTGAAGAGCATAAGCACTATTTCAATAAAATTGTGATAGTTCAAGATCTGAAATTTTGGTTTTATTTTGGGCTTCCTAAGTGGTGCTCAGGAGACCTGGGGACTCCACTTACAATTCTTGATCAACTGAGCTGGAGGTTTCATGCAATGGCCCAAGTATGCAATGCTACTAAGTACTGTGTCCAGGAATTACCAGGGTCTCGATCACCAGTCCTCAGGAGACTCAAGAGCTGCACAGTTCAATGCTCAGGGTGTCTGGGATTGAATACAGGTCAGGCACATGCTAGGAATGTGCCCAAACTACTATACTATCTCCCAACATCTTTATTTCAACCATTTCAAATATTTCTTATTGGAGCTGGAGAGATAGTACAGTGAGTACTATGAGCACATCGGCAAACCAGGTTTATTCCCCAGCTCAAACACAGGCATCCCATGTGTCCCCTAAACACCACCAAGAGAGGTTGTTGAGCACTACTGGTCCTGCCCAAAAGCAAAGAAAAGAAAACATTTCTAGCAAATAAATGTATAGGTTCAACATCATCCTAATACAGTGACAAATAATTTTTTGGTGTTGGAAGAAGTTTTACAAATATGAAAAGTTATTTTAAAATAATGTATCTGTAAAGAAGAAGTAAGTGAGGGGCCCAGGAGATAGCATGGAGGTAAGGTGTTTGTCTTTCATGCAAAAGGTCATCGGTTCGAATCCCGGTGCCCCATATGGTCCCCTGTGCCTACCAGGAGCAATTTCTGAGCATGGAGCCAGGAGTAACCCCTGAGCATTGCCGGGTGTGACCCCCCCCCCAAAAAAAAAGAAGTGAGGTCAGAAGACAAAAAGAGCCAAATGAAATAGGCTTTAGTAGTTAGACACATGAAAAATTCATCTAAAACCATGAAAACAGATGAATCAATGGAATTGACTAAGAGTATCTTGAAAAAGATTCCAGCATCCTGAAGAACTAGGGGTCAAGATGATAAGAACTACATCTACAGGAAGGATGCTTACTCAGTGTATTTAGAGAAATAGAATACACTCATTGATAAGTCCATCATGTATTATTTACCAAAATTAATCCCATACTGATTTAATTTTAAAAAATAATTCACAAACAGGGAAAAAGAAAATATCAGTGATCCTTTAATTGATAACAGGCATGCAATTCATCCTAATAAGAAACAATGCAAACAAAGAAGAACAGAAGGGTCGATCTTCAATGGCTTTCAATGCATGTTAACTAAGAGCTCTGATTTCTTGGTACAATGTCAACTTGAGCACAAACAGCTAAATAGCTTCCTCCACAAAATCCCGGTGAAATGACATAGGGAAGATCATGAAAACTTGAAGCAGGGGGTGAATAACAACAACAAAAAAAAAGTGCATAGGTCACATGCTTTGAAATATCTATGCCATGTGTGGTTATACTGAAAAAAAAATCACCTAAGAGATTTTTATGCAACTAAAAGCCAACAATTCCCTGCTTTGTCTTCTCTCTGCAGTAACAAGAGCAATGGCAAAGAAGCTTGGCTGAAGAGTGGAGTTGGCAAAGAGCTTAAAGCCAAGGAACAGCTGGGAAGAGAGAAGGGATTCCTTTGACAAGGACCTGAGCAGAAATGACATAGCCCAACTGGCTGTCCCATGGCCAGAATGCTCTGCAAACTACTGAAGTCACTGCATGCCTCAATCTCAAACAAATTTACACTACCAGGAGCATGCAGAATACAAGATGATCAGATTCTGTCAATAAGTAAAGGTGAAGGAATATAAAAACACGTCTCTTCCCTGTCTCCAAAGACTTACTTTTATTTCCAACATGAATGAATGACAATTAAAAACCTCACAACACATTAAAAGCTAAATATGCAGCAAGGATCCTACAGGATATCTACCAGTGGTAAGATTCTGGAAATTAAAAAAAGACTCAAGATGTAGCAGTCAAGGCTTCTCATTAAGAAAATATAAAATGAAGACATTTCAAAAATGGCATCTTCCTTTGTGTTTTCAATGAAATTCAGGAAAGCTTATCTTTTTTTTATGAACTTATGAAAGAGGAAAGGAAAGATGAGACGATGAGATTAACAGACTTAATTGAAAAGGGACCAGGAGGGAGGCAAAAGTGAGAATGGTGCAAGGAATGCAAGGGAAACTAACATTTCAGGAGCAGAATTTAAACCTGATTTTATACAGAAATATTAGAACTAGGAATGAGGATCTGGTAGCAGACATGTGCTAGCATGTGTGAGGCCCTGGGTTAAGACCCAAACATGGCATGGTTGAGCACCACCAAGAGTGCCTATCAACATCATCCTATCCCTGAATAAAAAAGCACTATTAACTCACAAAATAGAATCAGGAGTAGAGAATATACTTGATGATCATATACAAAGCAAATATCTAAGAACTATTAATATTCCTACAGAAAAACAATGGAACAAATGAAATTGAAGCAAAAACAAATAAGAGCTACTGGTCAAAACTACCTGGGGAGATACAAAAAGGGTCAAGAAAAGAATGTGCAAATATATATATATATATTTCATATACTTAATATGTTTCAGCATCTAGAAAAAGCTAATAGAAAACTCCAGGAACCTAGAATCTTCCAACAAAAAAAAGATTGTAATGAATTGTTTGCCTTATGAATTCTTTTTTAAATACAAAATACTAAATTCAATAGAAGAATGTCCATAAAATTTTAATAGAAAATTTCATTACTTCAAATAAGATACTCAATCATATTCAATTTCCCTCATGAAAATAAAAAAAATCATTTCAAGTATCAAAGAACAAAAAATACAACAGTTCTTAAAAATTTAACTTTGAAAAATGTAGCATACATAGGGAAGATAAATCAAGTGTGGTTTTAAATATTTGTATTTCAGGATGTTAATCACAGGATAATTTATGCTGTAAGAATAAATAATGGGGGCCGGGCAGTGGCGCTGGAGGTAAGGTGCCTGCCTTGCCTGCACTAACCTAGGACGGACCAGGGTTCGATTCCCCCGGTTCCCCATATGGCCCCCCGTGCCTGCCAGGAGCGACTTCTGAGCGAATAGCCAGGAGTAACCCCTGAGCATCACCAGGTGTGGCCCAAAAACCAAAAAAAAAAAAAATCATGCTACTTTCATATTATCAGACATTAACCAGTTCTTAACAACCTTTATCCTTCATCTGAGTCTTCCCTTTCCATATTCTCCAACAACTTCATTCATTTTTTAATCAGAATTAAAATGTTTCATTGATTAGAAAAAAGAAACACCTTATTTTCAAATAAAGTAGAGAATCAGGTCCAGATTCTTCACCTGGGGTCCTAATTTTTTCCTTCAGAAAGCAAATGTTTTTTCCATCAAAAACAAAAATATTTCCAAAAAATGCTCACTTGGGCTTTATTGTTCTCAAACATATTGCTTTGCTTCAAATTGAACAACATATCAAGTACTATGAAAAATCTAGAGGCAATCATTGCAAAAAACATAGATACTTCTTCCAGACTGAGCATCTGGAAATGCAAGAAAACAGCAAATTAGAGAAATCACATTATTTAGCTAACTCTGGACACATTTTTTACTATTGTGAACTTTGCCCAATTAAATGAAACAACAAACATATTATATATCATAACCTATTGTCCAAGTTATTTGGCAGAAATCATAATGATGTGTTGCTGAAAAATAAGTCACAAGGTAAAATACAATTAATATCTAAACAACTTGTTATTCATTTGCATAACTCAAACTCACAGTGGGTGGGCTGTGTGGGGGGCTGGACAACTTTTAAGAAAGAGATTAAATAAAAGAATGACTAGAGTGACAATGGCTTGCAAATTGTAGCTTTCTAATAATAGTAAAATTTGCATAGCACTTTTCATAAAGCTTGGCATAAAAATGTTCAATTATAACTGCTTATTACTACTTCTAATAATAAAACATAACTAATATGGAGTTAACCTCTAAGACACCAAATAAGACAGTGTGAGCATTACATTGAAGTTATGGCTCTACTTTCTCTTTCTCTTCCTTTATTTTATAGAACATTTTTAAAGGGGGAGTTCTAAGAGAGAAAATGGATCTGAGTGCTATTACTCTTAATAGCAATAAGGAACATAGAGTTCCTTGTGATACTTTTAAGTAGAGTAAGATAGTGTTTGACTCCATAATTTTAGAAAGATAAAACATGAACCTATGGTATCAGCTATCTATCTTAGTTTCAAACTTTAATGAACTAAACTCTTCAACCACATACAAAAGCCTCATTCTACATGATATTATGAAAAGTAAATTATAATTCAAAGAATAATTACATGCTAAATCTAAGAGTGAGAAATATTGGGAAAGAACATTTGAAACAAAACTTCATGTTTAGTTCAGCTTTAAGACATTCAGCTAGAAACCAGTTATGGGATAGCTCTTAGGGCATTTGCCTTGCATAGGAACAACCTGGGCTTAAACCCTGACATCCCATGTGGTTCTCAGAGTCCACCAAGATTCTTGAGTGCAGAGCCAGGAGTAATGCCTAAGTGATTCTAGGTGTACCCCACAAAAGTAAATAAAAACTTTCAATTGGAGTGAGACTGCCTGATGCTAAATTATTTTAAGTTTAGAAATCATGATGAAGAATCTGCCATATGTGCTTTGATTTAGACTACATCTTTTCTGAATTTGGAGCTTCTATGTTTGGGGATTAAAAAGATGCAAATCCACTGTAAGACAGATTCAAATATTAAGGACTTTGAAACTTTCAAAACAATGCCACTGAACGAAATTAAAATGTCATTAAATAATGAAGTGACATTGTTAATTAATCAACCATTCTGATGATCTTTAACCAGACTAATAAAATAAAGGAAAGATCTGGAGTTCTAAATGGGTTTTATATCAATCAGCAATATCACCCTCCAAAAACCATGACAACCTTATGTTTGAATTCATGTTTTAGCATCCCAGCTTATATCATTAGTTTCAGCAATACACAAGATGTGAGAGAAATGGGGCATTCTGTAAGGACACAGAGACATAAGACATAAGACAGCCCTTCTAGAATTAAAACCCAGAGGATTTCTGTACGAGACCTCTTCTCCCATTTTGCTTTCCAAGGGAAACATAAAACAACCGAGAATAATAAAGATGCGACCAGGGGACCATTTTTTAGGATAAAACAATTGTGTTCCCTGAGAACTTTTACATTATTAACATAACCAGGACTCCAGAGTCTGTGCCTCCAAATATTCTAGAACATAAAGAAAACGAATAGAACGACGGCTTAAATGGTAGAACTTGTTTCCAAAACATAATAGTACGGGTTCAATCCCTAGCAGTGAGGACAAAAAAGATACCATTAGAATAAGCTGCCATTTTAGTACAATATATTTGTAAGGAAACAGTAGGCAATCTCAGAGCCAGTATCACATCTAAATTAAGAGGTTTTTTTTTCTTAAATACAATTAGGTTTAATATTAGAAAGTAGCATTTACATTGACTTTTATAGAGCGATTAAAGTGTTTCCAGCACATTCAATTTCATTTTGGAGGGAGACAATAACATGCTCAAAGGTTCAGTGTGCCTCATCTTGGACTTCACAACGAGAAAGAATTCCAATCACAAGTCTCATTACTAAGGCTACTCAACCCTCGCATCCTAGACGAAGTCTCATTTTGACCCTGTAAGTTGATTCCGATTCATGACTGTCGCTGTACTATTTACAGAAGAGCATTAAGTATATTAAGAAAATCTACTGGCTTTGCCATAAAGCTGACTGTAACCAGGTCATAATGCTGATGTCTGTGTCCTTCAGCAGGAAGGAAAATTCCCGTCTGGGAGAGTCTGTCCAGTAGTGTGGCTGGGTACAATAGCTCTCTTTTTCTTCACAGGGTCAAAAATTCAGCAAAAAAGAAATTAATAAAAAAAAAAAAAAGCCTTCTCAGAGAAAAAGAAAAAAAAATGAGCCCCTCTCTCCCGCCGACCCAATCGTCCCCCTCCCAGAGTAAGACAGACATGGGGAATTTTAAAAACAGGAGTTTATTCACTATGCTTAACTCAAAGCAGACTTCCTCTGGATTGGAGCTACAATTTACATACGGTATAAAATGTCAAGAAGATGGTCTCTCTCTCTCTCTCTCTCTCTCTCTCTCTCTTTTTTTTAACACATTGCTGATTTTATTGCATGCTTTACAGTATCCTTCTGTAAAAAATTTTCCCCTTCTCTGGGTTTTTAAATGATTTTCTAACATAATGAGACGACATTCACATTTCCTTTTGGAAATCAAAAAGAAAAGTGGTTCACAATAAACATTTAAAGTTCACTAGACATCACATAGACACATATCAGAGAAAATGGAGAGATACAACTGAAGCTAATGTTTTTGAGGATCCTGAGGACGCTAATGTTTTAGATTTCTTATGAGTCAACATATAAAACATCACTATGAAAGTCCTGTTTAAAAGTTGGAACCAGCAGCCTGTGACTCCTCCTCCTCGTCCTCCTCCTCCTCCTCCTCCTCCTCCTCTTCTTCTTCTTCTTCTTCTTCTTCTTTCTTTTTTTTTTTTTTTTTTTTTTTTTGCTTTTTGAGGGTGCCTAATTTGGCAATTCTCAAAGATTATTTCATGGTTCTGCATTCAGGAATCACTCCTAGAGGTACTCAGGGGACAATATAGGACGCCAGGGATTGAACCTGGGTTAGTCACTTGCAAAGCAAGAGCACTACCCATCATGCTTTCTCTTCAGCCCTTAACTCTAAACATTGTTGATTTAAATGAAGTCCTGACTTCCAAACATTTTATGTAGTTTTAGAGGAAACTTTCAATTTTGTTAACACATCAAATTACATATGGCATTTTGGTATTGTTTTTGTTTTAGGGGTCCCAAATGGCGGTGCTTAAGGTTTACTCCTGGCTCTGGTGGCGCTGGAGATAAGGTGCCTGCGCTAACCTAGGACCACGGTTCGATCCCCTGGTTCCCCATATGGTCCCCCGTGCCTGCCAGGAGCGACTTCTGAGCGAATAGCCAGGAGTAATCCCTGAGCATCACCGGGTGTGGCCCAAAAAACCAAAAAAAAAAAAAAGAAAGAAAAGAAAAAAGGAAATTACTCCTGGTAGGCTTGAGGGATCATAGGGATGTCAAAGATCAAACCCAGGTCAGCCCTCTGCAAGCAAGCACCTTATCCTCTGTACCATTTCTCTGGCCCCACATCTGTCTGTTCTAAACCTTACTTTTCTTACGTGTAAAATGGTACAATTTCTCAGGGTATAAGGTACCATCTTTTTTGTACCATAAGACACATGTTTTTCCCCAAAAAGTGTGTCTTATGGAGTGAATGCCCCCTGGAGTTGAAGCCTGAGTGCAGGGGAGCAGAGCATCTAAAAACTGTGTGTCTTATGGTCAGGTGCATCTTATAGAGCAAAAAATATGCTAACTTTTTTAAAGTAATTGCCAAGAGTATAATAGGAGTCTTAAAAGAATTCCCTTTCTGTATCCTTTGTATTATCAATAATTTAACTTATAGATAAAAGAATACTTGTGCTGCTCTGTGAAATAGGCTCTGAATTTTAGCTTGTTCTAGTAGTTGCAAATAAGGACTTGTCCATTCTCTTTCAAAACCAGGACCAATTATGACTACACATTAAATGAAAGATCAATCCTATTTCAAAGGACACATGCTTCTTAACAGTCTTCTCCTCACAGCCCAACTCCTCAACAATACATTCTGGAAAGAAGAGCTGTAAAAATCACTTTCTTCCCCGAGCTTAGTAGAAATAAAGGTTGCATATCACACATTGCACTTAGCAAATTCACTTTGCTCTCTCACTGAGGATTTAAATGAATTAAGAAAGTTGAGTGGCTATCACACTTAGGGACTGAAACTCGACTTTCAGGATATCAGAGATATCTAAAACAAACCAGCATCTCAGAGTTACTATTGTTTTGTAGTTGTTCTGGAGAAGAGTTCTGCGAGAATTTCAATTTCGGAGCACCTAGAAAGGGCACTGGTCAAGGCTAATAAGAGAATGACTTTCAAAAGCACCTTGTTTTCCACATTACCCATCCACAGCAGGCATGACTAATTGATCCCAGGGTGCTTCCCAACTTGTCCATCCACTGCAGGCATGACTAATTGATCCCAGTACTTCTTCTTTGTGAACCTAAACTTGGCCCTCAAAAATTTTCCAAAACAAGTTTCCAGGCAGTCAGCCATACTAACTGATCAGTTACCTGGTGAGTTAAAAACACCCTTCGATGAGAATAAAGAGTAACTTTGATCCACTTATGGGAAAGGAGGGGAAGAAGGAGTATCCTTGCCAAATAAATTAACAGAGTTAATATAATTCTAATGGGAATATTTACCCTACTTATGAGACCAAACTTCTCAGGCATTTCATTACCGTTCATTCGGATATAAATACCTGTAATACCCCTTATAAATCACTCTTATCTAGTCATTAATAAGAACTTCTTAAGAGCCATTATTAGATAAAATACTCCTGGCCAGTTCAAACTGCTGTGTGTCATTATAATTAATAAAAGTGTACATCCTGATGAATAGTCTATAATTCAGGCTCTTCAGTAATTAGACTAAAATGAAGTTTTATTATATTTGAATTTCATTTTCCATAATCACGGGTCCATGTAAACCGTTCTCGGTATAGACCTGGTGTATCTGTCACCCAGATGAGCCTCTGTTTTGATGAGCAGTGTAAAGATGTACCCAGAACTGATTTCTTCAAAACAAGCATCGGGAAACAAATATCTGATTCTTTGGCTGGTACGCATCAGCAGCAAAACAAACAGACCATTATAATTGTGGCAAAGAATGAGATAGCAAAGTCAATGAGGAACAAGGCACATTATCAGCTGGTCTACGTTGTAAAACAAAGGCACAAAAGCCTCGTTAATATAAGAGAGGGTCCAAGTTTCATCATTCTCAGCGAAGTTTGGAGGTGTGCAGGCTCGTCTTGATTCAAAGTTCACTCGTCTCTGCTGTTTTCCATATTTTCTTGGGATGCTAAAGACCACCCTTAGCACACTTGATTATAATCTATCCTGTCGTGCAACTGGATGCTGACCTCTTTTTCTCTCTGTATTTCTCAATAGGCTTTTTTTTTTCTTTTTGGCTCTGTTCTCCAGGATCACTCCTAGTAGGTAGGGTTCAGGCGACAATATGTAGTGCCAGGAGTCAATCCTAGGCCAGATGTGTGCCAGGCTAGAGACCATGTACTATCTCTCTGTCCCCTCAGAATGTTGCTTTCAAAAGTACAGCCTGTGTTTAATCAAGAGAGTTCAAAAGGTCCTATTGTTGGAAAGGCCAGCAGACTTACCTTCATTGCAAAGACCTTTACCCCAGGGGCATTCCATTTGAGGTGGGTTGCCATGTTTGAAATAAAGTAAGCATCACTACAGAAATGTCATGGCATTTGACAAGTAAGTATATGTCCTAAAGTTCCACATTGGTCTTTAAATTATTAGGAATGTGGAAACCGCCATTATCCAGTGTCACATGAGATGAAGGGTTTTTTCATCCTATCATTTTTTTCTGCCAGCAGGGAGGGTCTTAATGTCCACAGTGCAACCCAGTAGGAAGGTGGTTTCCTTTTCTGGTCTATTCTGATATGTGAAAGACAGTGTTATGGGAAAACAAGCAGGAATCTGAGTGAGTTCTACTTTTTTTTTTATCCAGAGGTTTCAGATGATAACAGCAAAAGAAGACAAAGCTAGAGAACTGAATTTGTTAACCAGTCTTCACCAAAGTGGATCAAATACTTTCCTTCCTGCACCACCTCTACCCCCCATTATGTGATTTACTGGCAAATTAACTCTTAATTCATGTGTTTTTCCCTCGAAGGATAGGGAAGAAAGTAGGAGAAAAAAAACAACCCTCAAACCTATCTAACTGCCTATTAGTTGTAGTTTATAGATGAAGCTTGATAAACTCAGAAGCCACTAATTAGAAGGGACATGCTAATTAGGAGACTGACAATATTGGTCTCTCCTCTCTTTTATGCCTTTTGTGCCCCCTTCCAGGCCCAGTTCAAATGACTTTTCTTGGAAAATCATTCCCAATCCCAGTGCCCAAAGTCACTCTCTTCTTCCCTTCTTTTATTAACTTTTGTGTCCTTGAACTTAACCTTGTGGCTGCTATATCCCAGGTGCCGAGTTAAGTCATTTCTCTGGCTTTATCCCTTCAGAATAGTCCCAGGATCTTCACATTTAGTTTTTTGACTGAATCAAGGAAGAACAGTCCATGAGAAAACCGAAGCTCCTAAACTCTACATTTTCCAGGGCAGACTGAAATTTTAGAATCCCTCTGCTTCAAATTCACTGGAAATGGAGGGTTAGTTCCAAGGACACTGTCTACACATCTCACTTTCTCCTTAACTTCCAGGGTCAGCACAAGTGTCTGTTGCAGTCCTGAGATATTTAGTGCCTGCAGGCCAGTGGACAAAGTTGGGTCAAGGTTGCAGAGATACGGAAAGCAAGATGGTGCTTCCTCCTTGGGCAAATGCTCTCCCATGACAAACCGGTCTGTGTCTGGGGTCTGAGTCCCACTCAGTCTTCTTTCATTTCATTTTCTTTTTCCACCACCACTTACAGGGGATGACATCAGTGGAAAATGACTCCATAATACATGCCACTTATAGTAGCACCCCCACATATCTAAGCTTAACTGTACTCAAACTGTCAATCAAGCAACACAAAGAAGGGGGAAGGGAAAAACAAGCCTGGCTCATTCCAGGCTATTTGAACAAGTCGGAGGTACAGCTCCCAACCCCAGTCCTGGGACTCCAGGGACCAGGGAAATTCATGATTCTTAGCAGCATCATCTATATTCCCCTTGACACTAAAATGTTTGAGTTCTCTACGACCCCAGGGAGAAGTTTCAGGACCCTAAAGTCATGGAGAAAATTATGTTTTGGATTGAAGTGGCCACATAATAACCATCTATGTGGGGCTAATGCTGTCTCAGAGTCCTGAGTCCAAAAAGCCTTAGTGTTGATCAAAGGGCCTTATCCCTCACTCAGTCCAGGGAGCTCACAGGCTTGCTGGGAGATGGTCCAACCAGGACCAGGCTGCATCTCAGATGGCTAACAGGAGCTGGGAACATATGAGGATCAGAAGGTCAGTGGTTTTCCTCATCAAGAACTTTGTTCATTAAAATAATGTGAACCAAGTGTTTGCTTCCCACCTTTTCCAAGAGCCACATACTTTGAATGCATAGAAATAGATCGCACGGTATTCAGTACCTCTGAAGTCTCCAGGGATTCATTTTGCCATCAGCATTTGGGGGAAGCTGAGGAAAGTAGATCATTTTGATGATACAGATTGTGCTGTACACACCTAAGTAGGGGTGGGAGACATCTTCCTCAAGTTGTGGGGACACAGGCCCAGCCTCTCCTACAGCAGACCTGGGAAATGCCTGAATCGTGCAATTTCCTTTCTGGAGAGCCTCATGTGTGTATACAATAAGAGCTCATTTCCTCCTATTGGCTTTTGTTCGAATGGTTTCCTTTGATATGGGAAGTCTTCCGCTCTCTTTCCGTAGTTATCTAAATCCAGGCATCCTTCTCAACTCAAAATCTGTAGCAATTGGACTGAGCCCAAGTGGCCTAACTGATATCTTCTCCTTCTCTCTTATCAGATTAAATACTGGGTGTTAGGTGAGCTTCAGGTTCTCCTTTTGGCTCTTGTAGCTGGTGTCTATATCACATATGTCAATGCACAGCACATGAGTAGCTAAGAGATATGGATGTACACTTCAGCTTCATCATCTGTGTTGTCTTTGCTTTGCACAGGGTCCATCAACCAGGCCAAAAAAATGGGTCTATATCAGTACTCTCCAAAGTGAAGGCATGAGCCTTTTGCAAAGGATCCACAAGGGCCCTGAGGATTTGTAAGCAAACTGAGAACTGAAAAACATTTGGAACTCTCCTTTAGTTGAAGGCTGAATCAGAGGCTCTTCTATCTCAGGGTGCCATATGTTTCTCTTGGCATTTCTTCCCATTTCTGAATTTCATTTCTGTTTTTATCTATTCGTATTTCTCCCTGTGTACTAATCAAATGGACTCCAGGCTACACTTCTTTGTACACATGCACACACGTGTGTGTTGGACCAAATCATCTGACCTAGAGCTCCAGCCAGTGCCACAGTGGTGAAAATACCTCTGATATTGATAATCTCTCAGTAGGAAAAAAAAGGACACAAGACTTTAAGTCTTCCAGTACTGCACTGGTGAAGGGGGGGGGTGTTCTTTACATGACTGAAACCCAACCACAATCATGTTCGTAGTCAAGGTGTTTAAATAAAGATATAAATTTAGAAAAAAAGAAAGCAGAAGCAGAGGGGATAATATATATCCAAAAAAGAAAACTCTTCTAGCACAGGGCAACTGGGCCCCTATCTCCAGGAAGGAAGAAACACGTGGTTGCAGGAAACACCTTGGAGCAATCCTGCTTATTTATTTTCTAAGCAACAAAGTCAGCTCGTCCTTAGGGACCAGAGGCCAGAAATAGCTGGCAGATGTCAAGGGTGTTTCTTGACCTCAAAGGAAATCTTTCTGTCCATTCACCTGTCCATCCATCCATTTCCAAAAGGTATGTTTAATAGTATAGATCCAACACAAGCTAGATCCCATCTGCCCAAATTATCGAAAAGCAACCTAAGTGGAGGCAGAATCGAATTGATCTACTCCAAAACTGCTCAAGTCACAGGCAATCAGAGAGAAAGGTGAAATACTTCATTTTTTCACATGCTCCCATGAAACTTTTCAAATGGTCCCAGTACCTTCCATTCATTCATACTAAGTATGTGTCTTAATTACTTACTAAGTATTTGCTCCACTGTCTTATCATTCCTAAAAAGAAAAGAGCAGTATTCCCTGAAGTCTGACATACAGTTATTTTGTAGACAATGAACTATATACCCTTTCATTAATAATATTTTTGTGAGTAATAACATGACATTAACAACTTATAGGAATAGGACCAGAGAGGTAGTACAGCAGGGAGGGTGATTGCCTTGCATGTGGCTGACTGAGTTGGATCCCCAGGGTCCCATCTGACCCTCTGAGCCTGCCAAGAATGATTCTTGAGTGCAGATCCAGGAGTAACCCCTGAGCACTGCGGGTATGTCTTTTTTCAAAAAAAAATTAATTGTAAGAATAATCACATGAAGTCCCTACTCAGAGTCAGAACTGAGAATGATTTCCCAAGAGCTTCCTGCTTATCTAGAAACAAATACACCTCAAAGAGTTCATATTAAATGTTTATTCTGTGCAATATAGAAATTCTTAATATAGTTGGTATCATTTAATCCCAATCATCACCAGAGTGGCATTATTAATCTCATTTTAAAGAGGAGAAAACCAAAATTCAATGTATGTTAAAGTTTGCCTAAGATCCTGCATCCCAAGTCAGAGCCAGAATATGAATTTTCTCAACTCTACTCTGTTAATCATTAGTGCTCAAGTCACTGTGCATTTCCAACAAATAGGGATTCCTATGTACCTCCCTCCCCAGACAGCATAATCAAAATCTCAGGGGCTGGGACCTGGAAATCTGTCATCTGTCTTTTTAACATGCCTCCCAAGAGTTAGAACAAACAACAAAACTGACACTGGAGTGATGGTAAGGAGTTTTGAAATGGGCTCTTAAGAGAAACACATTTTTTTTCCTTTCCTAGGACTGATGATGAGTGGGGGAAAATTTATCCCAGAAATAATATCTTGTCTCAGTGACTCCTTGAAGGACACTGTGGTTATCCTTGTCTTTTACTTGGTGTCCAAGTGGCCTCCAAGGACAGACAAATCAATGAGCCCATTTTGTAAGAAAACACTGTGTGCAGACAAACATAACTAGAAGTCTCTGTCCATGAAAATAAAAAAAAATGCAACCTATTTTATTTTTAAGTTTAGGATATTCCCAGCAACATCCAAGTCCCTGCATTTTGTCCATAATTTCTTTCTCTCCACTACTCTCTCACCTAAGCTTCTCTTGAGTCACAATGTGAAAAATAGCTTGGCTGAAAAGATGGGAGTCTGTGTGACCACACCTAGCAGCTTAAGTTCAACTTCACAGACATGTGTACAACCCCTAAAGGAAAAATAATTCTTCTCGTTGTTATTAAGAGTTCTGAATATATCTGGGTGGATGACAGACTATGGATTTAAGTGTGACTCATATACTAATAATCAACTACAGAAATGCCCATCACTGTAATAATAAAATGTTTTCATCCTCTGATCGCATTCCACACTGAAGGAGCACCAACTACTCACCAGACACCAGATCAAGTTTAAGATGCATGCAGACTGCTATTATAAGGAGACATATGTGAGATTCTGTGTGTGGCATCTATATTGGCAGATTTTGATATTTAAAGGAAGAGTGCTAAGCCCATGTGTTATCTTTTTGCTGAACCCAATGAGATGAAGAGAAAAACAGGGAAAATGACAACATAACACCAACAATAACAAAAACAATAAATAACATTGCTTTCACCCGTTAGCAAGATACAGCAGCCATGATATATTATTTAAGCCTGTGATTATGCGGAGCTTATCTTTCATTGATAACGGGAGCCATGCTGTCTGGGGGCCTCCATCAAAACAATTCTGCTGAATGGCGCAGGGTCATTTCAAGGCAAAGGCTAATGGAAGTTTCCATAGAGAAGCTCTCCGACCTCACTCCGCCACCTTCTTCCAAACGAAGCTGACATTTTCACCTTTCCTGTTACAGCAGAATCAGAACTGTTCCCACTGACTTTCAAAAGCTATTTCTCCAGCAAGAGAGAGACTCTCTACCCACCCAACTCTTGTAGTCTCTTGAGCTCAATGCTCCCTAGGTACCACCTGACAATCCTACCCATCTTATCTTCAACCTGCCTGGCTTCCATTTAACACATTTTTTTCTTTGCTTGCCTACATCTCTTCTTTGATATCAATATCGCACACTTCCCCGGACAGGTTTTCTCCTTGACACTCCACTTCCAGTCACTTCTATCCAATGGGCCTCCCAAATGTCAATGGTCTCATCCTAACAATGTACCAGGTACCATCTTTATCTTGATGGAACTTTTTGGAGGCACAATTTCTCATTCTGCCCCTGCTTCTAGAAAAATCACCCAGAGTCGATCACCTTTGAGCATTATTCCAAGGACATAGAAAAGAGCATGTTCCATTTCCAGATTCAGGGAAACAGAGAGAGCTCCTGAGGTTACACATGCCCCAAGATACACCTGCCCCAAGCTTACACTTGTTCTCTTTGCAACTCTTCAACTCGAAGGAATGGCAAGGAAAATCCCCCCCAATAGGACCATTTTCCAAGATGGTACCAGGAACCACTTTCTAGATGACACTGACCTCCTGAGTGCTCCCAATGACCTTGATTGCAGATGTCACCCCTCCAAGGATGAATTCCAAAGAGACATCTTGCTATGAGCTCCCCTGAAGTCTATCAGGACATTTTATAGCCTCTAAAACATCCCATGACCCAAACTTGTCTCTTGATCTTTCCCACCTCTCAGCAGGTCAGCAGCCACATGAGTTTTTATTACCAAAGTTCATGGTCTACAAGTCATCTAGGTCGCTCTCCTTCTTCACAGGGAGTCTTGCCTCTGCCCTTGGGGAATGATAATGATCTCCTGCCTGATTCTCATGGCCACTGTTTCAGCTCATGGCTTCACCATGACATTTTGGGAGCCTGAGTTTTCAGCTCTCACTGTTGCTCACAGAATTGTCTCCCTAAAGCAGAGTCTGATCGCCAGAACCTAAAAAGTTGGGTTCATATTCAGCCTTCTTGGTGAGTCTCTGCCTAGATTCTATTCCATACTGCCTAGTTTCAATTCCATGCTGCAGAAAAATTTCCTAAGTGCATGTATGGTGGGTTTCCAACCTCCATGGGGCCTGAGAAGCAATCATTATTGCCTGGTCACCTCATACTGACCCTCAACTCCCTCCACATCTCCTTTGGCATGAATTACTTTTTCCATATTGATATATTCACACATTTTACCTACCATCCTAAGTCAAATTCCAGAAAGGGCAAATAAAGGAAATTTTCAAACCAACTTTTTTGACATTACCCACAATTTCTCCACACCTTTCTATTTCCATTCCCTACAATTTATTCTATTGTGGCCAAGAAAATTTCACCAAGTGGAAAGTGTTTTCCCTTGCAGGGAAAGACTAAGTCAACCACGAGGGCAAGAGAGATAGTAACAGGGTTTATAGTGCTTGCCTTATATTCAACCAACCCAGGTGACTCCTAGAATCCCAGGTGCACCCCGCAGCACAGTCATGAGTGATCCCTGAGTACAAAACTAGGAGGACACCCTAATCACTGCTAGGTGTGGCCTAATCCTCCTTCCTCCAGCCAAAAACTATCAGTTCCTTCCCTTTGCACAATACTCTGGTTTATGTTTCAGGAAATCTTCACAAGGCTCTTGAGCTAGGGCGCGATCACCTCCACTCCTGCCAAGCAAAAGATCCCAGTTCCAAGCACTTGGCTGCTTTGTCTTCAGCCACATCAGCAGAGCCAGGGGTTCACATCTGTGTGGCTAACCTACAGCTTCCAGTGGATTCTGGCTATCTTCCACTTCCTTACCAGATACTATATATTTTTATTTCCCTATTTATACACTTAATTGTCTTTGGAGAGCTCCACTCCCTTTGCTTAAACAGGTCAGGTGGCACCAAATCTATATCTGTACAGTCATTAAGAGCCACGAGGACCTGCAGCCTGGCACCCTGCACCCCTGACCTTCCTCCCTCAAGTCTTGACAGCCAAATAGCCACAATAACAAAAATACCTTCAAGTAAGACTTTCCCAAACTTCTGAAAAATATAAAGGGGGAGAGGAAATTCTGGGTGCCACAACAAAGCAGTATGTAGTTATTTTTGCTGTTGTTATTGTTATTGCTAATAGCATTCCTGTTAACACGATTGGTTTCCTTTCTTTTTCAGTTCAAGATGGGCAGTATAGAGCATCTGGCCTTTGTGGTTTTCACAAATATAGAGAGAAGATGGGGGTTCTACCACAGGAAACCCTAAATTCAGGAGCAGAAATAAAATCAGATACTGAAAAAATCTCCAACAAACTTTTCCAGAATCTTTTAATATCACTCAATGGCTGGCTATACCTTTGTAATTTATATTTAAGTGTTAACATTTTTCGTTTGGGAGGCCATCTTTATGGGAGGATACTTCTGTCTCTCCAATCTTAGGGAGTCATTCCAGATGATGTCGGGGAGCAAACCTAGGACTCTTGCATGCAAACCCTGTGCTCCGGCACCATCTATGAGACCCAAGCAGGCTAGTTTTTGAAAGTTCATTCACGGCAAGGGAGAGCACTGTCTGAAGAGCCCCGCTGAGCAAAGTGAGAACAGTTGGGCATCCCACACCCACTTAAAGAAAATCAGTTTTCAGCATCTTGGAAAGCCCCCTGGGCTTGCCTTTGAACACAAGGCCATGTCCTGTTGCCAAAGTCCATTCCAATGTGTAACCGTCTAACTGTCTCCTTCCTCTCACTTGCTGGCTCTGTTTCTACATGAACCCACAGACACTTTTCCCAGCACAGGCTGGGTTCTTCTAGAAGCCTTTGCAGACAGAAATTGCCATTTAGAGAGAGAGAGAGAGAAAGAGAGAGAGATGTTTTAAGTATGTGAGAGGGAGCAATTTTGTATGTAGGAGAAAAGTGTTTCTAATTTTCAATCCTGATCATGTAAAGAAAAGAAGGATGCTGCAAAGGAAGGACCCAAGTTAAGTGAAGGCAGTTTCGTCTGGCTTCTCCCATTAGGCGCTGGAAGGAGGCCAGCCACATGGCATGCTGCAAAGGGAACAAACAGGACCGGCCCTGGCCACCCGCCTCAGTCTCAGCCACTGACTAGTCCCGCAGCCTTCAAGCACATGGCCTGGCCAAGGGTGCCATTTCCCTGTGGGGTGCAGCCCAATGGAACATATGGCTTTGATTTGTTTTCTCTTCTGCTTTGCAACCAGTGAGCAAGCAGAGAGTGTCACAAACCCAACTCTGGCATCTGCCAGTCGGGGCCTCATGGTAATGGGGCAATGACCTGGTCTGAATTCAGAGCATCATTGAGCAACGACAGGGCCACAGAGGATGAGGGGGACTCAACCCTGGGATCCCTCCAACCTAGTACACAGGCAATGTCGCATCAGGGCCTTCCTGAATTAATTCTATCAAGCTGGAAGAGACCAGAACCACAGCTGAAAATCAGATCGAAACAGTAGAGGACTCTGGGGGCCAGCGCAATAGCACAGAGACAGACATTTGCCTTGCATGCAGCTGACCTAGGACTGACTCGGGTTGGATCCCCAGCATCCTATATGACCCCCCAAGCCTGCCAGGAGCGATTTCTAAGCACAGAGCCAGGAGTAACCCCTGAGCGTCACTGGGTGTGACCTAACACACACCCCCAAATAAAATAAATAAAAAATAAAATAAATGAGGTCTTTGCAGACATTATATAGACATATCCTGGGCCCTTTCATGTTCCTCTAAACAGTCATTTCTCACACTTGTTCTTGATCAATTATTTTGTACCATCTGAATGAGAAAACAGAAATTTCACCGAGAGGTATGGGCGTGGGGGTGGGGGTGGAGACAGGCAAAAATCTTGTTCCTCAGTTGTCAGCTAGAAAGTGTCTCATTTTTATAAACAAGACAAATAAATGTTCAGCACAGTAAAGTGTATGGGCTGGTCTCATAAGACATTTCTAAAATTAGTAGTAAAGGTTCTTTTTTATTTCTCTTTCTTTTTCTTTCTTCTTTTTTTTTTAACCAAAGGCATCATTTGAGAGAGAGTAGAAAGGAACCAGGAGATCTTTAGGTTAAATATCAACCTGGGAATTTTCCAGAGCAAAACAAGCGGGCTCACCCCAACACGAGTAATCGGGAAGCTTTACAACAGGCTTTGTGAGGCCCACAAGCTGGCCAGGAGTCGGGAAATGGCTTACTAGCCTTCACCCCGTCTTTGTTTGCTCAGGCTGCTCCATAGTAGACCTGGGCGGAATTGAGTGAGAAAATCCTTCCTGGCTGCTCCCTGAAAGGAAGGAAAAGCAGGTTGGTGCAGCCGCGTGCTGACGGGCCCTGGGATTAATTAGTTCCTTGGGTGACCTTGGCATGTGCAGATGGCGGCGTGTGTGTCTCAGCTGCCTGAGCGCCACCGAGAGCCCAGGCCACACATCGCTGCTGCTCCAGCCTGCCGTGCTTTGCAGAGCCCCAATGTGGAAACCAAACGAAGTCCATGAGATCACATGCATGGGTCTTTGCAAAACCATCTCTGTGGAACATGCTGGCCTGAGGAAGGCCTTTGTCTCTATCTGTATCATCTCAGAGTCTCTCTCTCTCTTAGTCTGGGGAAGAACTAAACACACATTATCTACCTATCCAAATGAGCTTTCATAAGGAATCAATTTAAACTGATGGATGAACATCTCCAGAGATACCCAGAAGTGTCCATATGTACATCCACTTAAGGACCTACCTCTATAAATCTAGTGTCCATGTCCCAGTTTATGTATGGGACACTTCACAAGTTGAGGCTAGCACCTTGTCACCTATTTCTGGAGATCCCTAGACTTTTTATTATTGGCCCTGGAGCCAGCTGCCAAGCACGCCAAGCAGTTTGGGAAGAGAGATGCCTTTCTGTCTGTCCCCACCTCACTTCTCCCTATTAGCTCTTTTCTGTTTCCTTGGCTTTAAGTGGAGCTGAAGCAAAGGGAAAGACCAATTCTTTTTCTTCCAAGATCTGAAGAGAGATGATGCATGTGAAACGCCCTGTTTCTCTCCTCAGTATCCCCAAGCACTGGTGGATATAGCCCCCAAACTGAACAAAAATCCATGAAACTAAAAACCACTCAAATGAAAAAGGCCTAAGCTGCTCATGCTCTTTATACTGAAAGTCTGGCTGGTTTAGTCAAGGAAGGGGTTCACCAGTCTGTAGGAGAAGCCCTGAACTGGGGTGTGGTCATTTTTTCCTGAGCACCAGCTAAAGAACGAAAGACATGGTAGTTACATTTCACTACATCCAAGAAAGGCATTTAGGTCAACCTGTCATGGCGGATTGGTGCTGTGGTTTTCCAGCCACCAGGAGTAGGCCAGCAACTTTGTCAGGAGGAAGCTGGTGAGGGAAGATAAGAAAATTCTAGAAGATGGGAGAGCTCAAAGGCTGGGGTACAGCTTTGCATGCAAAAGACTTGACTATGATCTCTGTCCACATGGTCCCCCCACACTACCAATATGACACTTCAAGAACCAACAGGAGTCACCCCTAATTCAGTCACTCAGAAAAAATACTGTCAGAAATAATACTCAGATTCTGTCCTTCCACATTTTTGCTTGTTCGGGGGCCACACCCTATGTCACTCAGGGATTACTCCTGGCTCTGAGTTCAGAAATTGCTCCTGGCAGGCTCGAGGAACCATATGAGATGATGGGGATCCAACCCAGGTCATGTGTATGCCAGGCAAATAAAAGCCCTACCACCCTACTACTGTGCTACCTACCACTTGGCCCTGAGATAGTCCTTCCACATTGTGGGGGCAGGGGTTCCTGTCTGGTTCTTGTCTTCTACTGTGGCTTATCTCAAGATGAATCTCAGATCCCTCCAGGATGCTCCCAAAAATCACACCTTCTGCTACCTGAGCACCCAAGGAACAAAACTAGAGCTGAAGAAGTAGTCTGTGGGCAGCAGGCAGTAAACAGTTAAAGAGACCAAAGTTTGGTCCCAGCAGCCCTAGGCAGGCAGTCCCTTTGATCCTGCCTCTTAATTGTAGCCTGGTTGCACCAGGGGACTTTAAAGCAAAGAAACAAGGAAACTCTGGAGATAGCATTTGTTTGGTTTCCTGAGGGACTGTCTTTGTGGTGGCTGCCAGGAAGCTGATACTACAGAGTTCACATGAGGGGCTTCAGAGGAGGGGTCAGGGAATAGTCCTTTCTCCCAAACTCTGTTTCAGGTGTGAAGAGCACCCCCAGAAACATCCATCAGGAGCCCCACAACAGCCTCAGCACAAAGTAGATGGACGAAAGACAGAAGGCCCAACTCAGGCCCGGCCCGAGCCAGGGAGATGCAGCATGTGGAAAAACTCAGTCCCATGTGCAAGGAAGGGAGTGGAGAGAAGAAAGCAAAGGGATTTCTAGGAATTCCTGCCGAGGTTGGCAAAGCCACACGTCTCACGGCTGGGCTGGCCTCGCTGGGAATAATGAGCCTTTACATCTATTATCAGCTTTACCGTGATCTGCTATGTGATGTTGTCTACTAAAAGGAAGGCACACCGAGGTCTTCAGGTTCCTGCCAACGCACACACACATACACACACTAACACACAGAAGAGATTCAAGTGCCAACTCAACTCATCACAACAGACAATGGTATAGTTTACCAACCCCATCCCCCTCCTTTCCCAGCTGCCCCTGCAGGCAGATGGCATACCCAACTCTGCCCTCTATGGCCTCTGCTTACTGGGTTGTGTCCCAGTCCACCAGCCAGTCATTCCTGCAAACAGTCCACATTTAAGAGGAAGCTCTCTAATGCCAACCCCTTCTTTGCTGCCACCTCCCTGTAACCAACTGCAACAGGCTGGGTGTTGGGAGACCACCCACCTTGCTCTGTCACTTGGCAGCCTGTGACCCTGCAAAGGAACTCAGCCTCCCTGCTTCTGCTTCAGAGGGTTTTTGCCAAAAGCGAAACTGCATCAAGGCGTGTAAAAACTCACAGCAGCAAGAAGGAACTCCTTGAGCTCAGTGCAGCATCTAGCATGTGCCTTTTCTTCCTCAAGTGGTTGGAAAAGGCTCAAAAGTCCCAGCTATCAGGGCCAGCGTGATAGTACAGTGCGATAAGGCCTTGGCCTTGCAAGACCAACTCCGATTCTATTCCCGGCATCCTAAAAGGTCCTCCAAGTCTGCCATGAGTGATTTCTGAGCACAGAGGTAGAAGTACCCCTGAGTGCTGCCAGGTGTAGCCAATAAACAAACAAGCAAATCCCCTATCTGTCATATGGATAAAATGGGCACCTTCTGCCATCAATGAAGC
>PVKC010003615.1:0-38431 GCA_004027635.1 Crocidura indochinensis | reverse complement strand
AATTTCCCCTAACTTAAGCAAAATGTGGCCAGAGATGATGGCTTTTATTATCCAACTATTCCGTGTAATTCAAGCATTCTAGTTTCCACACCTGAAAATCTATTCCTTCAGAGCTACCTAGGAGGTCTGTAATATCAACCCCTATAATTTTTCCTTCGAAGAGATCTGCAGCCTCAGCTTATGAGAAATGCAGCTGGCTCACCCTAGGAGAATATAAGTCATAACGTTTGTTTTGGAAATCTATTTTACCCAATATTTCTCAATGAAATAAATTGTATAAATGAAATAAAACTGACACTGCAATATTTACTAAATTGCTACCGTCTGCTCTCTGCTTAACACTGGCTATCACTGGTTTCTCCTTGTTGTTCAGTTAAGCAGGCAAAAGAGCAAAGGAAAAAACCTCCTGCAAAGAATACATTTTAAAATCAATATAAATATGGTTATAGAATAGTTGGACTTAGCATGGCTTCCTCTTGACTTGTTATTTCTATGCATTTCTTGTTTACTTCATAGCTATAAGTATTCTTCAGTTTACTAATACAAGGGGGGAAAGTATATGTGTGTGTGTAACAGTGTTTGTATGTGTGTGTGTGTGTGTGTGTGTGTGTGAATGCTCACATGTAAGAGTTCACACATGGAGTTAGGTCAAGAAGATTCAGAGAGCAGAGGAGAGAAAAGCACAACTAAACCAAGCCATGTAAACTAACAAATGATGGAATTGAAAAAACTATAAATAATTGAAACTCATGGTTGAAAATGAGTATCAGTGACAATGGAATGAAACAGAGAAAAAAAGTCAATAGCAAGTGTACATGTTAAAGGAATTAAAAACGCCTTTAGGATCCTGTAAAAGCATATTTTTTATAGTCCAATGGCATTATAACATTATGTTTTTGTGTGGATGATGAAGAAAATGAGACCATTTCCACTAGCATCTGAGTCTTTTCCAGGATAACTGTGAGGCAGTACTCTCAAAGCCTTATGAAGAGAAATTCCAGTACTCATCGAAGATGCTGTGATTCGTGGAAAAACACCAGTGTTCACAAAGTCTTCTTTTAAAGGCAAGAGGGTAGAAATGGGGCAGGAAACTCTGAGGGCTCCTTTGGCAATTGGAGGTGGGGAAAGAAAGAGCCAACCTATAAATAAAAAATATTTCTAGAAATGCCATACATTATTAATGATTGTGAAATATATCTCAATATGGAGGGAGAATGGCTACATCTCAAGATGGAACAGAGCCAATATCACAAGATACTTGGTCCAAACACTCTAGTAATTTTAGGCTTCAAATTTAGGATTCAAAATACCCCATAAAGAGGGTATCAAGGAGAGTTTACTAAGGTCCATAAGTCTTCCTAATTATGCAGAAGGATGATATAGTAAATAATATGCAATAAATACTTAATTTTGAAAATATCATTTTAAAAACTACTAACTATAATTGTATTAGACCTAGTAAGAAAATTTTAAAATAACCATATAACAACACATAATTACAAGTTGTATTGACTACTGAATCTGCAGAGTACTATAGTTTGCTTGGTTCAGATCCAGGAATTCAAGGATTCCTAGCTTAAATTTCCCCTGTATTGATCACAGTTGCATTCTCTGTTTACAAGTTACAGATATCCAAAAAGGTTGCTTTTTTATATTGGTTGCTCCCCAAAATATGTATTCAATTGATATTCAGAAATTTTATTAAAGACAAAAAACTTATATGTGCAGTTATTATAATTATAGTGGTAAAGCAGATATGGGTAATGATGTCTAAAAGAGGAGACACAAACTTAAGATTTATAGCTGTCAAATGTAGTTTCACTTGAAAGGTGTATCTATGGTACATTCATGGACATTCATAAAATTTGATCTGTCATGAGGGAGGGATAGAAATTAGCCCTCCCTCTCTCCCTTCATCCTTTTTTCTCTCCCCGCCTCCCTCCCTCCTTTCCTTCCTTCCTTCCTGGAGATTTAGTCCTGCTGCCTGAATTTGAGGGTCTCTCACACTGCTCATCTGAACAATCAATTTTTACTGCTACAGAAGATAATAATGGTAATAACACTATAGAAAAAAACTACCATGACCCATAACTGTAACTTATTACTGTCTTTTAAAAAAATAACTGTAGTGTATGGAGCTACTTCATTTCTTGAAGCAGAAAAGAGGCTGACAGTGGAGCCTCTGTGGCTGTCTATATATCTCCTGAACGCAGGCCAGAGGCTGATCTGCTCACAGAGGGAGCATTGCTCTGGCCAAGGTCCACGTGGATAAGGAAAGTGACCCCACACGAGAAATTCACCTTCTGGCCTGTCCATCTTATAGTGCCAAGTGGCAGCAGAAAGCTCTGTCACTGTGACGTGCTAGCGTTTATCATCCTATACAGAAAAAGTGAGACTCCCTGGTCGGTTACAGTGACACTCTTATGCAGTAAATCTTCAGTATTCCCACCAGGACTATCTGTCCTCAGATGGCACTTTGGATACAAAAATTTCATTGAGCTGTATTAACCCAAATAACAATAATAAACAAAAATCTCTCACCAAGCCCAATGTGCCTTCCGATTGCATTTAGCAGAGAGGATGCAAAATATAAAGCTTTACTTCATCCTAGGACACAGATTTCCACCCATTTTACAAGAACGCACCTGGTTTCGATGTTACATGAAAGGATTGCCCCTATAAGCCAAATTATATTCCAAACACTTTCAAATGAAGTGGATCCACCCAGCACACAGTTTATCTTCCATTCTGGAAGTCTTCCTTCAAGCATGACTTTGCAACAAAAGAGTTTTAATGCCTCTCTACTCTGTAATGCACTGCACACTAACAAGATTTATATACATTACTGGGGCCATCAAAGAACTTGAATGACTTGCAGTTCTCTAGATGAGATTTAAAAAAAAATCTTAAAAAGGGTGTGCAGCATAAAAATGAAATTAGATTACATTATAAGTTGTTTAAAAGTACAAGCATAATATTGCCTATGTACCAGCAGGGTACAGAGAGCACAGATTTGTTTTACTTCTCTTAGACAACCATTCTATAGTCACTGAACATAAACAACCATAACGTTACAGCTGCTTTTAAAATGTCACTTAGGGACAAAGTGTATAGATGGGAAATTAGATAGCACTGAATTGTTTCGGAAAAGGACAAGCTCTATACTTTAAACTTCCAGTTTTGCATTCGTCAGAAAGAGCATTTATCACTAATCAAATATTTTCATATTTATTTATAGCTATTTATATATACCTACAGCATCAAATAATTTACCAGCTT
This sequence comes from Crocidura indochinensis, assembly GCA_004027635.1. NCBI lineage: Eukaryota > Metazoa > Chordata > Mammalia > Eulipotyphla > Soricidae > Crocidura > Crocidura indochinensis. The sequence continues at coordinate 35,152 of PVKC010003615.1, read as the reverse complement.
AGAAATGATTATGCAATGCTTTATAACATATTCTTAAAAATCGACTCGATAGTATGAATATTGAGAAGAATGAGGTAGGAGAAATTTGGGAAATAATTAAAATTTGAGGCACATACTTAGTTCCAAGTCCATATATATTTAAAAAGAAGACTCTACAGAGCATCCTCCAAAAATTATTTCTAGTTAAATATATTAAAATAGGGTTGTATACTTTTAGTAGACCGAATAAAACACAGAATAACCTATATTAAAAAGTCACATGGCAGAGCCAAATCGTTTAGTTTCCACTTAGAGTATTTGAATAAAATAAAATCATTAGACTGAGTGGTCACAGTTATCATGAGAATAAAAAAAACAGCTCCAAAACCTCATATCTATTATTATATTAGAACAGTAGTTTCTTCTCTCCATAATAACACTGGGCATTAAGGAGCCATTTATGCATACCTTATTATTATTTATGAAATTACAAGTATACACGGTGTCTGATAACTCATCTCTGTGTTAAATAGAAACATACACTGTTTTTAAAAATGTCTGTCTTTTACAATGTGCCAGGTAACAGTTTTCATAGCATAATCATGAATATATTATATAATGTGCTCTATAAGAAGTTATTAAGAATTATGGCTCTAGTAACATAAACCTAATATAAATATGAATAAAACATTTAGAAATGGAATTTTCTCTTAGACTGTTACCTATATAATCTGTAGCAATATAATTATCATAAAAGACATACCACATTTACAGAAAAAACTGTTGCCACAAATATGAGCAAAAATCCTACAAGGTAGGTGTTTTTTGAGCAAAACCACGCCTTAAGGAAAGATGAGAAGAATCCACAATGCCACCTACAGTATTCTCAACAATAATCTTTTCCTTGCAGGGGAAAAAAATTCCACTTTATTTGAAGTCAGGTGCATGTAAATTTCCAGACTGCAAGTAGGTGGCAGTGGTGACATTTCTGGATGATCTTTCTCACATGGAAACATTAAAGGAGGAAAAAGCCTCCTTAAAAACAAGTTAGGAACATAGGAAAATAAATAATGCCCTGAAATGTAACCTTTCACTAGTAAGAGCTAATAAAATATTTGTCTTTAGGGACCAAAATCCTACCAGCCCTTAATGAAGACATCCACAGCATGGAGAGTGAGCAGCCAGGATGACAAAATTAGAAAAAAAAAATGAAAAGAATGAAGGATTGGATAAGCATTTCCCATAAAGCTCACAATAAGAATCAGAAATTTGATGTGGACGAGAAACATCAAGGTTGACGGTATAAACACATAGATTTTAAAACTAGTAAGTTAGTATTTTAAGAACTCATTACAAAATCTGTTTATAAATTCAGCAAGAAGGTGAATGAGTTCATTAGGACATGGTCTCTAATGAATATCAATTGAGTTCATAAAAAAAAAAACTGTGTACAGCAAGAGACCATTAAACAATGTAGACATATTTAAAGTGTGCTCAACTCTAAACAAACACTAGAAACATTAGAATAAAACCACCTGAATTGTCTTTCAAGGTTAATGAGTTGGCAGTTATTTCCATTCTGTTCTCAAGTTTACCTGCAAAGACAAGCAGGGTCATTAAGTTGCATTATCAATTCAATCTAATTGATTTGACTTGTGGAGATCATGTTTGAAACCCAAGAATAAACTCTGGAGATTGTGTGTGTGTGTGTGTGTGTGTGTGTGTGTGTGTGTGTGTGTGGTATGTGGAAGGGGGAGGGGCCAGCATGTTTGCATATCAATGCAGACAGAAACAGGTAAATGGGATAAGAGTGGGGGAAAGTTAATGAGACTGTTCATATGAGACTCCCCATGTGAAAAGAAAGTAAGCATCCAGATCAAAGCTGTTTCATTACATGGTTGCTCAAGTCAGCTTTTCTCTTTTCTTTAATTGGTTAACCATCAGCTAAAAACAAAGGCAACCAAGCACCGGAAAAATGCAAGAAATCTGTGGAAACAAATGTTACATTTATTCTCAGGACTGCTGTTCCCCTGCCTGCAAATATTTTCGATTCATCTTTTAAGATGTAACTCAAAATCCTCAGATTCTAAAAAAATACTTTGTAAGATCTTTATGTAATTAGTCTCTCTTATAGATTAAAAAAAAATCTGTTATAGGGACCCGGGAGATAGCATGGAGGTAAGGTGTTTGCCTTTCATGCAAAAGGTCATCGGTTTGAATCCCGGTGCCCCCATATGGTCCCCCGTGCCTGCCAGGAGCAATTTCTGAGCATGGAGCCAGGAGTAACCCCTGAGCACTGCCGGTGTGACCCAAAACCCCCCCAAAAAAAAAAATCTGTTATAGTAATGATCACATGCTAGTCTTAGAATTGTTAAGGCAAAATTTCGATAGTATTGGGGCTGCGATGGGCCCACCTGCTTGTAGTACTCAGATGGGCAAGTGTTGTTCATTCACAATTTGGGGAAAATCTTTGTTGCCATGCTAAGGAGAGAGCGCTTTATGCATGTTTGTCTCAAAACCGAGTCTCGAAATCTGGCCAGTTTCAAATGCGAATAGTGAAGATTCTGCACTTTGCAAACCAAAAGATGGTTGGAATGCCTGGGAATGGCCATGAGTTGATCCTCGTTAAGCCAAGCAGAAGAGAAGCACAAAGCATTATAAAGCCTCTCCTATACAGAAGTCCCGGAAGTGCCGGCCTAAAGAATCATTGCTGTGGATTCCTAGGAGCAGAAGGGGGCGCCTTATTGCTGAAGATTCTGGTAGAGTAGAGGATGTGCTCATAGACCTTGCAGTGGGCGGGGCCTTGCAGAAAACCTAGTCATTGTTTTGGTGATCTTTTAAATGTAAGCAGCAGGGGGCAGAAGTCAGGCCTTGCAGCCTTAATCTAAGGCCTAGAGAAAAAAATATTTTGAAAACTATAAACCAGGGGCAGTCTGAATCTAGAATTCTTAAACTACCCCCTATGCGGGTTGGGGGAATCCTTAAGTTGAATTAATAGAATTTGTTATTTAATTTCTACCATCAGAAGAAAATTTGTTGTGGTTCCTCTCTATCTCTTCAAGGCGTTTCTTCCTTAAGACCTTGGAAGTTTCGTTTGTGTTTTTTTTCTTTTTCTTTTTTTTTTTTGGGTCACACCCGGCAGTGCTCAGGGGTTACTCCTGGCTCCATGCTCAGAAATTGCTCCTGGCAGGCACGGGGGACCATATGGGGCACCGGGATTCGAACTGATCACCTTTTGCATGAAAGGCAAACACCTTACCTCCATGCTATCTTCAGGGCCCCAGTTTCGTTTGTTTTAAGGTGGGGAACAAATCCCTTCCCCTAACCCTCCATCTCTCCCATGAAAGAATATTAAAGATGTTTGTAACAGCTCCCACAGGATAGCAAAAGCTCTGGAAGTCATTCATTCTCTCCAAAAGGCACTGGAAAAATCTAATGTTTTTCTTTGTCCTTCTTGTGTTTTTTGGTTTGGGGTCATACCTGACTGTGCTCAGGGTTTATTCAGGCTCTGGATGGAACCAGGTCAGCTGCATGCAAGGCAAATGTCTTACCTGCTGTACTATCTTTTGGGTTCTATTTAATTCTTTTCTAAAGAGCACATAAAACTCAGTGCCCAGCTATGTGAGTACAGACAAATTTCAGTGAAGCTTCTTCTCACACTGCTAAACTTTCAATTTCTTTTTTTTGGGGTGGGCACACCCAGTTACGCTTAAGGGTCACTCCTGGCTATGCGCTCAGAAATCGCCCCTGGCTTGGGGGACCATATGAGACACCCAGGGGTGGGCAATCGCACCTTGGTCAGGCCTAGGTTAACGCATGCAAGGCAAACACCCTACAGCTTGCGCCACCACTTCGGCCCTAAATCTTCAATTTCTAATAGTCCAAATTACTATTGCTCCCGTCTTGGGGGACCATATGGGATGACAGGGGATCGAACCTAGGTCAGTCCATCCTAGGTCAGTCACGTGCAAGGCAAATGCCCTACTGCTGTGCCACAGCTCCAGCCCCCAAACCTTGAATTTTATTTTTTGGGCCACACCCATTTGATGCTCAGGGGTTACTCCTGGCTAAGAGTACAGAAATTGCCCCTGGCTTGGGGGGACCATATGGGACATCGGGGGATCGAACCACGGTCCTTCCTTGGCTAGCGCTTGCAAGGCAGACACCTTATCTCTAGTGCCACCTCTACAGTCCCCAAAACCTTGAATTTCTAATAGTCCAACTTACCAAAACATAATTAGCCCCTAATGCTGCACACATTTAAAAGTACTGGGAATGTTCAACTGAAACAGAAGGTGAAGGTTCTAGTTAAGGGGTCAAATCATCTCACATTGTAGAGATCAAGAGAATCACAGTCTCCGAAAGTGCCTGGAATCAAGAAGCTATAAAGAAAAACATATTTAAATAGAATGACTGCTTGATTTTGGCCCCAAACCAGGGCATTTCAAATAATGTACTAGATATAGATATAATAAAAATGTTCTTCCTTAAGGCACATATTAAAATTGGACTTGACTGCATTTTTTGTTCGGAAAATTTTAGTTTTGTATCTTTCTGTAAAAATGTAATTTATACTAATGGGCAAGAGTAACATTGTGTTTTGGTTTGTTTTATAGTAAGTGTATAGTAAGGAATTATAGCAAGTTGATGAGTAAAGATTTGAGCGATTTATTTGGGGCTGGAGCAATAGCACAGCGGGAACGAGGTCTGCCTTGCACGTATCTGACTCAGGTTCCATCCTTCGCATTCCATATGATCCCCTGAACTGCCAGGGGGGATTCCTGAGTGCAAAGCCAGGAGTAACCCCTGAGCATCACTGGGTGTGGCTCAAAAACAAAAAAAGTTTTTAAAAATTAAAAAACAGGTATATTATAATTGCATAAATATTTGATTTTTTCTTATTCTAGTCCACAGTTTAAAGTTCTATTAAAAAAAGATAAAAGATAAAAAAGATATTTTGTGAATATATGTCTTATGAGTCAGTATCAAAATGAGTGGTAAGGTGTTTGGAACCATAATACAGCAGGTAGGACATTTGTCTTGATGCAGCCGACCTGGGTTTGATCCCTGGCATCCCATATGAATCCCCTGAGACCAGCAGGGTTAATTCCTGAATGTAGAGCCACAAGCACCATGTATGTGGTCCCAAAACAAACTAACTAAAAATGGGCAATAAATCCCTCATCACAGACATAATTTTTAAAAGTCAACACTTACTCAATTTGTAGATTTTCTTACCCCTCCTTTCTATATTTAGTTATTTTATTGTTCACAAACATTTCTTTAAAAAAAAAAAAGGGCAGACAAAAGAAGTAGAAGAAATGGAGCTCAACCTGGTAATCTAACATTATTTTCAGATCCTAGCAAAGAAAAAGTAGTTGAAGTGATTAGATAATCAAATAAATTAAGAATTTACCTCAAATAAAAAGAAACAATAACTCTCACTTCAAAACAATACACCTTGAGCAGCTTTTGAAAATGTGCTTTAAAAAGTTTGGGTAACTTATAGGTAGTTAGTACACACATTAAGTAGTTTTTCATTTAAAAAACTAACTTAAACCATTTAAATTTTATTTCATATTGACTTCTAGATTGATTAATCAGCAAAGAAAAATCTTGCCATTGGTTCACAGCAGGCAGTGATATCCACAAAAAGGGTGCAAGAAATATGGAAAGGTTATGAATGTAACCAATATGTGGTTCAGATATATGAGCTATGAAAATAACTAATATGTGGTTTATGGATTATGGATTTTAAAGCATTTTAAATGGAGTTGTCAGCAGTCTGAAACTACTTTCGTTCCCATCTGTTCCATACAAATGTGGAAACTTGGAAGTCATCTTAAAATATGTGCCTGTAGAAAGTTTTACATAAAAAAATAAAATCAGTTCTTTTCATGAAAGAGAAAATATTTTCTATTTTTAAATATTTAAAATTTCTAAATAACAACACACTTTCAAAAAGCACACATACTCAGACTCTTCCAATATTTTGGGAGCGTCTAGGTTCAGAATCTGGCCTATTGTTTATTCAGGACAGACATGTATCAAGAACGAGCCCTGACTATATACTTCAGCCAAGCTAACCTGAGCCAATACTGAATGGCAGGCACTGTGTACACACAGTTGCTAGGGAGAAAATATGCTCATTCTTGCCTCTAAAAATAAAACTCCCAGGTTTCAGAGGATACAGAAGCTACAAGAGGCAGTGAACTCCAGTCATGGAGTCAACAGCTTCAGGGGCTTTAGGAACAGGCTGAAATTATTTGGTTTTGACCGCCGAATGACCTCCATTGCTGCCCATTCTGATGGACAGTCGGACCATTAGTTCTTTTAACACACATTCTTTTTCTCAAACACAGACACCACTCTGCGTTCGCACAGATCAGAGAGGAGAGCAAAGGAGAGTGTCTGAAAGGGAGAGACAGAGATGTACATCACAGAGAACCCTCTGAACCAGCCAGACTCTCACACTGGTTCTAAGGCCTAAACCTAAAGGAATTCATTCCTAGTAGACATTAGATCACCTTTGCCCCGAATCCAATTGAAAAATCTGACTCTAGATTAGAATTAGAAAACTACATGTCCAAAACAAAATATTGAAATATTTAAATCTGAGTTTCTTTATTTTCTAAAACAATTCATTTTTAGCTTAAAAATCAGCGGAACTTTAGAGAGAGATGAAAAATACAAGGCTTATTATGTCTCACCAATATTAATTCAGGCTTAAGGCAATACTATTTTCTAACATATCTATAGACTCCATTTAATAAAATTCCCAGGTCATGTCACTATGGTGGTACAGGAGATCCAACACATATTGTTTATTTTCTTTAGATGGAATGGGGGTAAGAGGAATGGGTATGTTTTGATGCATGTGACTAAAAACAACTTTGACCATGCTCTTCCTACAAAAAACTAGACACAAACAAGGCTTTTCTCTCAAACAGCCTGGAATAGATTGTTTGGAATAAAGCAGAACTGAAATGCACAAAGATTGTGACTTAAAGAGACCTAATAGAAACAGTGAACTTTTCCAGGAAGTGGGGAGGAAAAAAATGAGTTTTTTTTTTTTTTTAAAAAGGAAAACTTAGGAGTAAGGAATAATTTTCTATAGCCAAATTTTTCTACTTCTAAATTAAGCAGTTTCAAGTTCTAAATCACATATAGAACACACACATACACAATGAACAGAAATAATCTCTCTCTCTCTCTCTCTCTCTCTCTCTCTCTCTCTCTCTCTCTCTCTCTCCCCCTCTCTTACTCCCTCCATTTTCTTGTGGCTTTGGCTGACAGAATTGTGCTTGTCTCCAGCCTCTTCTAATTTTCCTCCTGGGATAAGTGATGAGCTATGCTGAAGTAAAGGAGGAAACATCTGTTTGACTTTCCAATGCTGGCATGGGGAGCTGAAGTCTGAATCACAAATGCCACTTTCACAAACAGGTCTCCCAGAGGAACCCTGCGAAAAACATGACTCTTTTGGGGTGAACCATGGCACCGATGAGTGATGGGTAAAGCTGCTCCAGCTACTTGAAACAATATACACTCCTTATAGAATTGTCTGTCATAGAATCTAATGAATCCCAATGTGTTAAAGGAAAAAAGGACCTGAATCTGTTTAATTTCAAATTCATATTGAAATCCAAAAGACTCTCAAAATTAAGTTTGCTCCACACAAATCTGGAGTCCCTGCTATCAGCAAGAAAACTTTCATTAGCATAAATAAAGCACACAGGATCTATATTAAAAAGGCACAAATTCTCCATTTGTGTTATTTTTGTGGGGAGGGCTCCCAGGTCGTCGTTTTGCAACCTGAGAGTCACTCCTAGTGAGTTTTGGTCAATCCAGATAGTGGTTCAAGGCTAGGGCCTAAGGATGTGGGAAGTTTGTGTCACTTTGGCCACACCCAGTGGTGTTTTGGCAGCCCCAGTATATTTTAAGCACGATATTTTTAAGCATTACAGTTAATAAATCAGAATGCTATTTATGTTTTGTTTTATTCTAGAGATGCTGCCATGAGCACTACAAATTCAGGAGTATCCCTTTGGCTAGAGGAGTGTCAGACTCACTCTGGACCTTTCCATTTTCCTCCTCTCAAAACTCAAAACTTGCATCCGCCCAGAGGCGAGCTCCTGTGGCAGGTGGGACGTGTGGCTGGCCATAGTCCCCAATGCCTCTTCCGTTAGAATCTTCCCATCTGCACATCTTTTTTAGAGTGTCCAAGTTTTCAGTTAAAATGGTTTTTAAACCTCCTTTCTTTGGTTTAGTGATTTTTCTCGTTATGAAAAATGACTGCTTGCTGTTTAATTCCTCTCCAGGGATATTTACTCATCTCTCTCTTGAACACGGCTCCCATTTCCTTGTCAGCACTTGATTTGGCTGACATCATTGTGTGATTATTAACCTGTGAGGGAGCTGGTAAAATTTTAGGGACCATATGAAAACAAATAGACACAAAAGACACAAAAGTAAATTTAGTATAGTCAACAGAGCCAAATAGGTCTTAATGAAAATGACAGACTGGTAAGAACAGCATGCTGCATGTTTCTCTTTAGCTTTCAAATAGAGAGAGATCATTTGTGTCAGAAAAAAAAGTTTCTTTATTATTTAAAGAAAGTTTCCACTTATCAAATAAGATGAATGTTTTTCACCTTGTAAGATACTAATTGTACTATACAAATGTTACTATACAGTAACAAATCTTCAAGAAAGCAGATTTGCAGTTGAAAATGAATAATTTTTGGAGGGCCACACCCAGTGGCATTCAGGGGTTCCTCCTGACTCTGTGCTCAGAAATTGCTCCTGGCTTGGGGGACCATATGGGACATTGAGGATCGAACCCAGGTCCATCCTGGGTCAGCCATCTGCAAGGCAAATTTCCTACCACTGTGCTATTGCTCTGGAGTTCAAAAATGAATAACTTTTTAAACAGAGGGTTGTATTTATTTTTTCTATTTTTTGCATTTCTAACCTAATATTTATTTCTCTTGAGTTTTTATTTTTTTATTTGAACACCATGATTAGGGGCCGGAGCAGTGGCACAAGCAGTAAGGCATCTATCTACCTTGCACGTGCTAGCCTAGGACAGACCGTGGTTCAATCCCCTGGCATCCCATATGGTCCCCCAAGCCAGGAGCGATTTCTGAGCGCATAGCCAGGAGTAACCCCTGAGTGTCACCAGGGTGTGGCCCAAAAACCAAAAGAGCAGACAAACAAAAAAAACCCACCATGGTTACAAGGTTGTTCATACTATTATTTTCATACAATTTATTTTCCAATAGATAAAGTTGTTCATAACTGAGTTACAGTTCATGTACAACAACCTTCACCAGTGCACATTTCTGGTCACCAATGTCAATAGTTTACCTCTCACTCTCCCTGATGTCCTCTTCTCTCCCAATCACCCCACCTGCGCTCTCTCTCTCTCTCTCTTTCTCTCTCTCACTCTTCTTTTATTGACACTGGTTTGCACTAATGTTAATGAAGGAGTGCCATGCATGTCCCTTTCATAGAAAACACTACTCTGCTCTAAATGCAAGCTTGTGGCAAGCTTCCTACCATGGGACTGGTAGTTCTTTTTTTTTTTTTTTTTAAAGTCAGTCAAATTGAGCAGTGGAGGGGTTATATACCAACTTTTGTGATACTAACGTTAATATAAACCACTGCCATTGGACCAGCCGGGACTGGTAGTTCTAATCATCATTTCTATTGTCTCTGGGTATTATCTCTACACTGTCTTTTATTATCTTTCTATGCCACAGGCAAGCGAGATTATTCTATGTTTGTATTTCACTCTCTGATTCATTTCACTCAGCTTTATCGCCATAACCATCCATGGATAAGCAAATTTCATGACTTCATTTTTCCTAATGGCTGCATAGTATTCCATTGTGTAAATATTCCATCGTTTCTTTAGCCACTCATCAGTTGTTGGGAACCTGAGTTGCTTCCAGATTCTGGTCATTGAAAATTGTGCTGCAATGAACATAGAAGTGAAGAGGGCATTTTTGTATTGCATATTTGTATTCCTAGGGTGTATTCCTAGAAATGGTGTTGCTAGGTTAAAAGGAAACTCAATTTCCAGTTTTTTTAAAGGTATATTCATATTATATTCCAGAAAGACTGGACTAGATGGCATTCCCACCAGTAGAGAATGAGAGTCCCTTTCTCTCCACATCCATGCCAGCACTGACTGTTCTTTTAATTAATATTTCTAATGTATAATTAGTGTGGAAAATTTTTTAGGTGGGTGAAATTAAGACACACAACACACAATACTCTCCCTACTCTAAATAAAGTTCTCATAGAACACAGCAGATGAATTATTAGCACGTTGGATATCATAAATTAGCACAATGGAGAAAAATATAATGGATAGCAATAAGAAATTATTTTTCTAAAACTTAATTTCCCACAGCCCTCCCCAGATTCGGGACTCTGAACGTGCTTCCTAGATAAAAAGAAATCTAGTATCTTTTTAAGATATATTTTTAACTTTTTTTTTTTGGGTTTTTGGGTCACACCCGGCAGTGCTCAGGGGTTACTCCTGACTCCATGCTCAGAAATTGCTCCTGGCAGGCATGGGGGACCATATGGGGCACCGGGATTCGAACCACCGATGGCCTTTTGCATGAAAGGCAAACGCCTTACCTCCATGCTATCTCCCGGGCCCCTATTTTTAACTTTTGAAGTCTGAACACTAATAAGATTTTTTCTAAGATAAAGTGAAATTAAGACATGAAGTAGTTATTACACCTTGGAGAGAAAAACAAAATTAGACAATTCTCAGCATACACAATTTAACCTAAATAATACCTCCATTTTACTTCATTTTCCTCATCAGAAAATAAGGATGAGTATAAGGAATAGTAGTTGGAGAGTTCTTCCAAAATCAATTTTAATTAAACACACACACACTTTAATGTTAAACATGCCCATTTAATCAATGAATTTGGCTCTAAGGTGACATGCTCAGCATTTACACTTGGAATTACCACTTGGTCCTATTAGATATTCTGTATCTAAGTCCCTAAGTTCATCACCCACATTATTGGCCTATATAGTCATCATTAATATCTTAGACGGTAACATTTCTAAACCTCACTTATTTTTAAAAAAGAGGGATGTAAATACTGGCCGGCCCCCATTTGTTATTGTTTAAATTATTTCTGATTAATTTAGTATGACTTAATTAACGAAGTTAACTAACAAGGTTACCTGCTATATTTTTACTCTTTCATGACCAGGTTTTAAATGGTCCTTGACGTAGTTTGACAATATTCTTTTTTCACTTTCTAAGATCTCATGACTATTTTCCAAAGTAAGCTGTTATGATTGCATATAATAATTAGAATACTATCCACGATTTGACACAGTTAACAAGCTTCTCGTTGATGTACACTTAAGTTGTTCCCAGGTTTTCACTATAACGATGAAAACAAGTTGTAAGAGAGTTATTCAGTTTTGATTACCTGTTTAAAACAGTTTAGAATTTGGTGGTAAGAACTATACCTTTAGTCAAGGCTAGCTACTTGAAATAGAGCTTCTCCATGTAAAGATCTATGCTTGTGCCTAACTTTAGAGACAGTTCACATTCTGCTAATTCAGCCTTATTTCAGAGTAAACCACTCCTTGGTTCTCTGTCTCCTTAGAGCTATTTCATTTAGATAACCAAACTCATTAGAAGAAGAAAACAGAACACTGAGGTGATTTTTAATTTTCTTTAAATTTATTCATTATGCCAACCTTAGGTTTTTAATGTTCTTCAGGAATTCTTTCATTTGTATCTTTCTTAGTTTCCATTTCCTGCTTCCCACAAGGGTTGAGCCAAATATGAAACACTCTCTAAAAATATTTTTGTTTTGTCCTGAGTGATATCATAGTAAGTAGGGTGTTGGCCTTGCACGCAGCCAACCCAGGTTTGATCCCTGCATCCCATATAGTTTCCCAAGCACCACCAGGAGTGATAGCTAAGCACTGAACCAGGAGTGACCCTTGATCACCTCTAGGTGTGGCCCAAAAACCAAAAAAAATTTTTGTTTTGTTTAACAGAGCTCAGGGCTTAGTCCTAGGTCTATTCTCAGGGACCACTCCTGACAGTGCTGGGAGGTTGTAGAGGGAAATTGTATGTGGTATCTGGAATTGAAGAGAAATTGATTGTGAGCAAAGCAAGTATCTTATCCTCTGTATTATCTCTTCGGTCCATAAATGTTAAACATTTACTCCATCTCTTCTTCTGTATTATCTCTTATTAGTAATTTTTGATTTTATAATGCATAAACACCACTTGCAAACAATGCACATTCAAGGGCCTGTTATCTAATATTCTGACAAATTAAGTCAAGGTTAGCCTGAGAAATTATTGTGTTTAATTAAAAATCCAGGATATTTGATCTTTCTTTGAATCACTAACTTGTTGAAGAAACATTAGTTTGCAAGAGTATAAATATTTATATGTGATAAAGTCACAATGCTACCACACTACAGTTACCACCAAAGTTTTCAAATCCCTCTACCTCATTAAACAGGATCCTGTCCATCCTTTGTGTCCCCCATTTCCCCCCAGCCCAGTTGGTCCAATACAGAGCCAGGAGTAATCCCTGAGCACTGCCAGGTGTGGCCCAAACAAACAAATAAAAAGACTTCACCTTTCCTTATAACTAAGCAGTATTCCATTATGTATCTATATTATTACCTCTTAATCTACTCTTCTGTCATTCAGTCATTAGGCACTTGTGTTGTTTCCAGATATTGGGCTACTGTAAATAGCACTACAACTTCACTTTTATTTTTTTATTTTTGGGTCACACCCAGTGGTGCTCAGGGGTTACTTCTGGCTCTGTGCTCAGAAATCATTCCTGGTAGACTCAAGGGACCACATAGGATGGCAGGAATTGAACTCAGGTCGGCTGCATGCAAGGCATATACCGTACCCTGTGCTGTCGATCCAGCCCCTGCAACTTCATTTAAAAAAAAAAGGCTTTCAGTCATGTCTTCAAAAGAAAAGATTGCAATCCCTTCAAGCATTCCACCTTACAATTTTTATCACTTCCTCTCTCTTCCCACATAATATTGCACTCCCTATCCTTCCACTACCTAGCATTTTCAATTTATTTTTCTCCACCAAATTTCCTTCTTAAGAAGTCTCAGCTTCTTCTAATGAAAAGCTACCCATTTAACATTAAGTCCCTTGTTGCTTTATCTGTTAACACTTTCTTGAACTTCTAGATAAAAAGAAGTCTATGCTGTTGCTTCTATTTATCACCACTTGTTATTTCTTTTTTTTTTTTTTTTTTTGGTTTTTGGGTCACACCCGGCAGTGCTCAGGGGTTACTCCTGGCTCCATGCTCAGAAATTGCTCCTGGCAGGCACGGGGGACCATATGGGGCACCGGGATTTGAACCGATGACCTTTTGCATGAAAGGCAAACGCCTTACCTCCATGCTATCTCCGGGCCCCCACTTGTTATTTCTTAAACCAGAGAATTCTGACACCAACTTGGAAATAAAGTCTGGATCTGTTCTTTCATACCACCCAAAAGATTCACTCATTGCAGAGTCCAATGACTTCTCAGCACTTACTCTTGCTGATCTCCCAGTAGTGATGTTGCTGTCCTCACCTTTCTTATCGAGATTCTTTTCTTTCTTGGTTCTACTTCTCTGATAACCTTTTAAGGGTTTGCTTGCTAGCTCCTCTAAATTGCCCATGGTATTATCTCTGCTCTTCTTGTTTTCTTCCTCCATTGTATTTATTTCCATTATCTCTTTATGTGCGATCTATCTCTTGAGTTTTAACTTTTTGTTTTTTTTTTTGTTGTTTTTTTTTGGGGGGGCCACACCCATTTGATGCTCATGGATTACTCCTGGCTCAGCGCTCAAAAATTGCCCCTCGCTTGGGGGGACCATATGGGATGCTAGCGCTTGCAAGGCAGACACCTTACCTCTAGAGCCACCTTGCTGGCCACTTGAGTTTTAACTTTTTAATACAAATTATTTAAACCTATCTTAAAATCTGAAGAGTCTTTGCTAAAAATTACAGACTCATATTTTTCAGTGAATTTGATCACCATATTCCTTAATGTGTTCATTTTATATGATCAAGTCTTCAAAAAGGGAGTGACCATATGATCAAGTTTGAATCATACGGTTGAATCCTGGCAACACCAGTTTTTTGGGAAGAAAGATCTGGTTGTAGAAGCGACCGTTTTTGCTAACACCACACGTAATCAGAAATAACACAGAAAGGGAAAGTTTATAGGAAATAGGAGGGAATGACAGAAAATGATCAAATAATGAAACATGTCAATCACTCAACACAAAATACTAAGGCAAATTGGTCCCCAATACCTTATAAAATAAAATATAAACTATTAACAAGAGATGACAGAAGTGGATCCAAGAAAAGGAACATCCATGGTTCTTTACAATAACTCATCACCCCAGTCACTTTCCTTATATGTTTTACAACATACCACATCTTTCCACACAATTTACTTTCTTTATATTTTCTCTTTATAAGGTATCTTCCTCTCCTTGATTTGGTTAAGTTTTGTTACCCTTCAAGATTTGACTAAATATCACCATCTGAGTGAAATTCATACCTTTGAGTAGAATTTATTTGTTCTTCCTCTGTGTAACTCTTTGCACAAAAATATTAATATAGCTCTAATGATTATGGTTTTCTTTACATATATGTTTTTATTTTTTACTCGATTATTAGTTCCTTGAAGGTAGAGAATGATTGGGTCTTATTGTTCTTCAGATCTTTTGAGATGCAGTACATTTTAAGGAAGAGTTAAGAAGTAGGAGTGAAGCTGCTATATTTATGAGTTCTCTTATTTTATATTATTCATTTTCAGCTAAATTTAATTTGTTCTATACACTACTATACTTTCAAAATCATTTAAAGTGTAACATATATAGAGTTATAGGTCAACTTCATCCTAAGCCAGGTAACATTTTTTTTCTTTAGATGAAGGAAGGGGAGACGGATGTTCCCACTGTTCTTCATAATCATGGTGTCATTGGTAATTTCAGAGTCTTAGAAGCAATTCAATTTTGCTTAATTGATCAATGTTTCTTTCAAAATCACAGTCTGAACTAGTTGCATGCATTTCTCTGGATATTAGATACTGGTTTTAAACTAAGAATAATAAAATACATTTATCCATAAGGTACTGAGATCTTTATGTGATAGACTTTAGACAAGATGTTATTATCTCTAAGAATGGAAATAATGCCTGGTTATATATCAATTTTCTTATGGTCAATATATGTTCTTTATGGTCAATATACATGCAAAATAATACTGTCAACAACCATCATAGGCATAAAAGGAAATTTCCATTTTTCTTTCGAGAATACGTCTTTGATATTATAGCAATTACATAACATACTTTTCAAAATGAAGAATGTTTTATTAAAATTTATAAAAATAGGGGCTGGAGAGATAGTATGGTGGTAAGGTGTTTGCCTTGCATGCAGAAGGTCGGTGGTTCGAATCCCGGCATCTCATATGGTCCCCCAAGCCTGCCAGGAGTGATTTCTGAGCATAGAGCCAGGAGTATCCCCTGAGTGCTGCCAGGTGTGACACAAAGATTTATAAAAATAAGTATGATCGGGGCCCGGGAGATAGCATGGAGGTGGGGCGTTTGCCTCATGCAAAAGGTCATCGGTTCGTATCCCGGTGCCCCATATGGTCCCCCGTGCCTGCCAGGAGCAATTTCTGAGCATGGAGCCAGGAGTAACCCCTGAGCACTGCCAGGTGTGACCCAAAAAAAACCAAAAAAAAAAAAGTATGATCAAAAGATCAATTATTTATTTATTTATTTATTTATTATGCTGGAATAATAATTTATCAAAAGTTCTAATATTAATGCCTTAGGTTTACATTGTTGATTCTTTCACACTCATCACCTGAGATCAATATTTCTTCACCATTATCCCTATGTCATTTCTAATCGTCCTCTTCTTTCCATGCCTGGCAAATTTTGTTCTGTTGACAGAATCTTGGGGTTTGTTTTAATTGGCTTGAAATGAAAATTTAAAAGAAACATTCAGTTAAATTTATCAAGTGAACCTTCAACAGCCACTGAGTATTAAAGTTACATTTCAGAAAACTAGATAGCTCATATCTCATCTGTGTTTAGGCAATGATAAGAATCTTACAGTGACAGATCTTCTGTCTTTATGGATAGTCTAATTTGTCTGTACTAAAATGAAATATTAAAGAAGATCTAATTTATATAATGAGTATCTAGAGAGCTCCTATTAAGAAGCCAGTTAAAAAGATTCAAAATCTGAAGATGTTGAATTGATTTTTATTTTTGGTTGATTTTTGACTAGATTCTAAAAATCAGTGCTTATATTTGTTTGTTGAGTTGTTTTTGTCCAGTCTCTAGAATATAGTTCAAGAAAATGGAAATTCAAGAATTTGTATTGGCAACTCAAAACAAATAGCAAATATGACATAAAATAACAAATATGATAGAAAACTGGAAAAAAAAACACAGGACTTTTATTTGCTTTCTTTGTTTTGAGAGAAATTAACAGTGGTGACCATTAATGGTCAGGGCACTATTAGCACTATCTACCTGCTCTAAAGGAGACTTGAATTGGGTTTGTGTGATATTCCTAAAATATTTTATAGCTGGAGGTTTAACTTAAAAATCTCTCTCTCTCTTTCTCCCTTTCTCCTCTCTCTCTCAGTCCTGTTTATCTTGTCACTGACATTCTAACATTCAGCAAATTCAAAGCAAATCACTTACATTTTTCCTGTTCCATGTCACATTTTACCACTTTAAAATAATTTTCTTGACCTTGGGATTGTGACTCAATGGTAGAGTGAGCATGTGACTATGTGTTTCATTTCTGCCATCAACTTCCTCTGTCAGATTTGATACAGGGCATTGCTGGATGAGATCCCTGACACTTTAAGTACCTGGTGTGTTCCATTCAAGTGTGTACAGCACCTCAATAATGACAACAACCCCAAAAGGAAGAAAATGAAAAAAATCATTTTCTGGTATCTATATCCCTCATTTTAGCACTGAGCTTATTCTCGGCAGGACATTCTTTGCACTATGGCTGACACACAGTAAATACTCAATAAGTATTAATAGAATGATTGAATATATATAAGTATATATGTCTATAAATACATATATGAATTCAGCACATAATGAGAGATGTGAAAGTGGAGAAAAATTGCTTAAAATCTTTGGATGCATTAATGAGATTGAGCCCAACTCAAAGATGACTGAAATATAAGACAATGGAAGAGAAAAATAAAATAATGGCTGCTGATACTTCCCAGGTAGTTTCATCCTGGCTGATACCTGACTGATAGCTGGCGGATACAAGAAAAGGGGTAAAAGAGGTTGGATTCCTCTTTCTGCATAATTTACAGCATCCCAAATCTACCCTCTTACATCCTCCAACAAAAATGATCTTGCTTTTGACTGAAATAAAATAATATGAACAGTTAAACCCTCTCAGATGAGATGGGAGTACAAGGCTGAAAGCTCAGGGTCTTTCCTTCTGAAATGAAATTGGGCCGAACCCTCCCTCCCACTCTGCTGGAAGAAATTTCAACAGCCACTACTTACTGCCACTATCTTCCCAGCAGAAAAACAGCCCTGTCCCCCCACAAGCGCCACCCCCTCCAAAAAAGGCTGCTGAATTTTTCCAGGTAGTCAAATCCTGGCTTATGCCTCTGTGGCATTCTCAGAAGAAAAGTAGGGAGGTTAGATTACTCTTTTTGCATGAACAACAGCAGCCGAATGCCAAGTCCTCAGCCTTCAACAGACACGGCCCAGTTCTGTACTTAACCTTATCAAATGTCTGTCACCAAATTTTTAAGCCTATAAATTCTGGACCATGTGCCTATGTGCAGCTGTGCAGCACCTCAATATTTTATACCAGCCTACTAGTATCACAGAAAATCTCACAAGAAAGTTAAATAGTAATGTACCAACCTCAATATGCCTGAACAGTAACACAGAAGCCTCACCTAGCACCAATCATAGCCCTTAGACACTGATTTTAGTAACATCATGGAGATATGAAACAATCATTCAAATTGATCTGGGTTGATCTAAATTTTGATAATTCAAATTGCCTTTTTGTTGTCACAAGCAATATGAAGTAAAGTTGTATGTGCCTTCATGGAGGCAGGCTATGGTAGTGGGTGGGAGATTGGAAATACTAGTGAGGGGAAGGTCACTCTGGTGGTGGGATTGGTGTTAAACTTTCAATGCCTGAAATGATTATGTTATGCACAATATGGCAATAATAAAATTTAGAAAAAGAAAGAAGATAAAAGAGAAGAGAAGAGTGAACTTGGGGAGTCCAACTGTGTGATTAGTTGCACAGTTGAGAAATGGTAATGGCTTGGGCTTAGGCTGAGGTGGTATGGATGGATGTGTATATCTGAGAAACTTTTGGAGGCAGAATTGATAGAATATGGTGAGTATGTTGTCAGGTACTAGTAAGGCAAAGATGAAAATACCATTTGCCAAGCAGAAGTAGAAATACTAATTTGGGGTGTGTTGGAGGTGGGGAATCAAACATTCAGGCCCGTGGAATCTGTTGAGTTGGCATGGCTAAGAGGGATGCCTATGACTAAGATGGCATGACTATAAATACTTCTATATTATATATAACAAAACCAAAGTTAAGAGAATATATAATTTGCTTGTTGGCAGAACCAGGAATCAGTCCCAACTTGCTTCCAAATTCCATGCTATTAACTTTTGTGCCACAGAGTTTTGATTCTTTGTTTAAAAATCAAAGCAAAGATGCACTCCACCCTCTTTCCCCATTTTGAAGACTGATTTATTTACAGAATATAAAATTACAATTGTACAATTATAGTAATACAGAATTACAGAATTAAAGGAGTTCAGAACTATAGCTTAACACCTCTATCTTTGTATTGGATTCATTGCACCGGCTAAAGTTGTATTCTTGACTTTCTTTTTCCTGAAGTCTAAATGTATCGCAACTACAGCAACTGTGCTTGAAGTTAAGGCCAGCCCTGGTATTCTGAAAGCCTTCTTCCCCACACGTGTCTCTGCCTAAACAGATGGCAATGAAGCCATAGGGCACTGGAGAAAGACATGGAGCAGAAAAAAAAATGGAAACTCCTCAGGGCACTGGTAGAAGTGCAAAGGTCTTGTTCAGGTGAAAGAAAATGTGTAATAAAATTCACCGGTTCAGCTGAACAGGTAATTACAGAGTTAATAAAACAAGAATTCCTGACACAATAGATTCTAACACTGTCATGGGTGTCATAGTCACTAAGTGACTTTTTAGTTTGCTGATCATTGATCCACTAGACACTAACAGCTCCAATCGGATCAATGCAGGATAACGTATGAGGAAGACTTTTGCATGTTAAAAATCTACTGGAAATTTTACATGGAAGAGTTCATTATCTGGGTAATGTGACCTGTGTCCAAATGATACAGATGGACCATTTGTCAGGTTTTTTTTAATGGCAAAAAAAATTTTTTTCCCTAAAAGCTTAATTATGTGAGAAATTCTACTGCCGAGAAATTAAAGCCATTTGGGTGTCATGAACGTGTAAACATGTTAATTTGAGAGCTGTGGTACCTAAGAGGTACAATTCATTCCCCTCTTAACTTCCCTTTCTCCAGAAAGGTCACCTCACTCCCTCCTCCCTTCACAGACTCAGCCAATGCTCTGTTCTTAGATTTTTCCTCTCTATACTGGGCCAGCTTCACTTTTCCTGAATTCCTTTTGTCTTTCCTTACAGATCCTTAAGAAGGTTATTTTCTAAGATTAGTATTAATCCAGGTCCCCTCTGATGTCTTTTTCCTGTAGGGCCCTATTGTCATATACTGCTTTATCGAAGAGAGTTGCTAGTTAAGATAAAAGAACAAAGATAGATAAGATATGATAAAATAACCCCCCTACCCCCAAAAAATTTTAGGGGCCGGTGAGGTGGCACTAGGGGTAAGGTGTCTGCCTAGCCAAGGAAGGACCTTGGTTTGATCCCCCGGCATCCTATATGGTACCCCTAAGCCAGGGGCAATTTCTGAGCACTAAGCCAAGAGTAACCCCTGAGCATCAAACGGGTGTAGCCCCCCAAAAAACAAAAAACCAAAAAACCCCCAAAAAAAGATATGATAAAATAAGAGACTAAGACAAAAACTCCTATATCCCTTTGATTGTAGAAAAATAAAAGACCCAGAGCAATAGTAATAGGCTTGTGAATGGTTATACCAGATAAATACAAAAAGGTTCTAGAAAAATGTCATTTTTATTTTTGCTTTTGAATATCTTGTGGATATTAGTAATAAAGTATAGGGGCTGGAGTAATAGCACAGCGGGGAGGGTGTTTGCCATGCATGTATCAGACCTGGGTTCTATACCCAGCATCCCATATGGTCTCTGAGCACCACCAAAGAGTGATTCCTGAGCTCAGAGCCAGGAGTAGCTCCAGAGCACTGCTGTGTGTGGCCCCCAATCCAAAAATAAAGTAATAAAGTATAGGTAAGTTTTTAAGTTTAAAATTTGAAGAGTTTGTCACCAGAGAGATAGCATAGTGATAGATTACCTTGCATGTGACTGACCTAGGAGAGACCCATTTAGATTCCCGGCATCCCATATGGTCCCCTAGCCTGCCAGGGGAGATTTCTGAGTGTAGAGCCAGGAATAACCCCTGAGTGCTACAGGGTGTGACCCAAAAGCTAATTTATCAATAAAGTTAAAAAAATAAAATTTGAAGAATTTGGATACTACATATATATTTGGCAAATATACATACATATTTGATCAATGTGCATATATATCATTACCATATTGATATATGGAATATTTCCATCACTCATAAAAGGTTTCTTGTCCTTGTACCCCATTTTTTGGTTTTTAGGTCATACCCAGTGGCACTCGGGTCACTCCTGGTTCCATGCTCAGAAGGCTCAGGGAAACATAGGGATTGAATGTTAGGGATTAAATCTAGGTCAGTAGTGTCTCTTTACCCCTTGTGTTATCATTCTAGTTCTCCTTGTGCCCCCCCCCCTTTTTTGAAGCTAATCTTACTCCAACCATGGACCTGAAAATCACTGATTGACTTTTCTGCCTATAATTCTGACTTTTTAACAATGTGCTAGAAATGAAATCCTATGCTATCTAACAGTATCATATAGTATCTTTTCCTTGATGTCTGGCTTCTTCAATTAGTATAAAACTGTTAAGATGCATTCAGTATTCATGTGGATCAGCATCTTATCACTTTTTGTTTGTTTGTTTGTTTTTGGTTCAGACCCAGCAACTTTCAGGGGTTACTCCTGGCTCAACCTTCAGAAATTACTCCTGGCAGCCTCAGGGGACCATATGGGATGCCGGGATTCGAACCACCATCCTTCTGCATCTAAGGCAAATGCCCTACCACTGTGCTATCTCTCCGGCCCCATCACTTTTAATGCTGAATAGTATTTCATTATGTAGATATACCTGAAGTTTATCTACTTGTCACTTGATTATTTTCAGTTTGGGACTATTGCGAATAAAGCTCCACATCCAAGTGGTCAAGTTCTACAGCGCTTAAGCATTTCACTCCACTGGAGGCCAATTAGGAATCATGAAGCTCTTTATCCTATTCCTGGTGGTCCTTTCCCATGACTAATCTGACTCTGACTACTCCTGGTGAATGTGATCTCCAAGTAGACAGTCAAGCCCAACATCAAATGTCACATCTTTAGGTTGGTGGATAGAAGAATCATGCCTTCAAATGGTCTTTTGTATTCCCAAATAAATTAAGAATATTTGTTGTAGGTAAATCATCTAGTCATTTAATTTGGGTGGGGGTTTGATCCATCCTCAATGATGTGTGATTATAGTATGGGTTCTGTGTTCAGGAGTGACCCCTGGTGGTGTTCTGGGAACCATATGCAGTGTCAGTGATTGAACCAGATGGCCCTATGTAGGGAAAGCTCATGACCCCCTAAACCAGGGTTCTCAAACTCAATTTACCTGCAGCCCGCAGGAGGCAAAGTAGGGGTGATCCTTGAGTGCAAAGTCAGTAGTAAGCCTTGAACATTGGGGGGGTGTGACCCGAACAGCTAAAACAAAACAAACAA
Organism: Crocidura indochinensis; assembly: GCA_004027635.1. NCBI lineage: Eukaryota > Metazoa > Chordata > Mammalia > Eulipotyphla > Soricidae > Crocidura > Crocidura indochinensis. The sequence continues at coordinate 13,068 of PVKC010003615.1, read as the reverse complement.
ACAAAAAAGATTCTTCTAGGGCAGGGCCACAAAATGTTGTATGGAGGGCCAATTGCGGCCTGTAGGCCGCAAGTTTGAGACCCCTGCCCTAAACTATCTCTTTGTCCTAAATTCAGATACTTTTAAAAGGAGGAACTAAAAAATCAGAATTTAATGTTGAGTCACTATCTGTTGGTGGATGTAACTTTATATAAAGTATATATTTTCTATTAATGTATTGCACATATTTTTATACACTTAAGGGTAAGAATGGCAAAGAAAAGTGAAACTTTGAGTTACGTTGGCCATATCTATCAAAACCACTTAGAAAATGTTGTATTTACTGGGGATTTGAGGGACAAAGTAATTGTATTGTACATGGGTTCAGCTTTGTTTTTCTTAATGCTGTCTGGCTGAAATTTCAAGGCTGGGATATCATCAATGGGACTACCGAGAACTCTGTTTATGGGTGATTGTGCTTCCACTGTAACTTTACCTTGTCCCCTTGTCCTCTTTCTTTGCATCTTTGTTGTCATAATTAAAATAAAAATTAAAAAAAATTAAAAAAAAAGAAAATGTTGTATTTGCTTACAAAGTGTGTTTTTTTTGGGGGGGCACACCCGGTGACGCTCAGGGGTTACTCCTGGCTATTTGCTCAGAAGTCGCTCCTGGCAGGCATAGGGGACCATATGGGGAACCGGGGGATCGAACCGCGGTCCGTCCTAGGTTAGCGCAGGTAAGGCAGGCACCTTACCTCCAGCGCCACCGCCCGGACCCCCACAAAGTGTGTTTTTATGTCTTTATTTTATTAAGTTATTACACAAAATTCATATGTATAATAGAAAGATATATTAAATACCCTTTATTTCATTTCAACAGTTAATACATGGAAAATATTGTTTCTTCTATTTCCCATTTACTTTTCACCTCCAGCTAAATTAGTATCTTTCTTTTTTATAGAAATACTTTTTTTTTCTTTCATTTTCTTTTGTTGTGGTGGAAAGGCCTTCATATATTGTCACTAGAAATACTTTTAAACTTTGAAAAAGTTTTAGATTTTCCAAAAAAACTTCTAACAAAGTATAGAATTATTGTATGCCTTTACCAGATTCTCCATCAAACAGTACACAGTCACAATGTTTTGCCTACTCCAAGCAGCTGCTTTATTTTTATGTAAGAAGAACTGCATTTGTTTTTATGTTCCTCTGCTGAATACGAATCCACCATTTAAGGGACCAATGATTATAGAACACCGACCACCCTTAGCAACTTTGTCATTCTTTGTAATTATTTTCTTAATATGGCTTTAGAGAATAGTACATTGAGATAGATAAGATCGCAATAAACTAATAAAATTTTTAGTTAACAAGATATTTGGAAGAGTTGAGTCCCTATTTTAAGCCTTATATATTATGATCTAATTACTATCAAAACATAGAAATACCAACAAAATTTTGGCCTAGACCCACTGGCTATTTCTAAACTATAGATATTGGGGGGGGCAGTGTGATAGCACAGGGAGTATGGTGATTTCCTTGACTACAACAAACTTTGGTTCGATACCCATAATCCCATATGTTCCCCCAGTTCTACAGGAGTAATTCCTGAGTGCAGAACCATGAGTAACCCCTGAGCACTGCCAGTGTGGCCCCCAAACAAAAAATTAACTATAATGATTTCCTGTTCTGAATTCCACAGGAGTTCAAGAGCAAATATGTTTACTTTTGCAACATAGATTCCCATGATTAATTATGAAATACAATTATCCAAGTCATGAAATATCTGTGACTGTTGGTCTGAGGATCTTTCAGGTGTAAGCCTTCTTTGACTCCTCTAAGGTAAAGTGACTGTGTTTCTTTTCTTTTCTTTCTTTTTTTTTGATTTTTGATTTTTTGGGGGGTTCACACTCGGCAGCGGTTAGGGGTTACTCCTGGCTCTACGCTCAGAAATAGCTCCTGGCAGGCTCGGGGGACCAAATGGGATGCTGGGATTTGAACCACCGTCCTTCTGCACCTAAGGCAAACGCCTTACTGCTGTGCTCTCTCTCTGACCTTGTGACTGTGTTTCTTATACTTCTAAAATAACGCTTAAAAGATATCAAGAGTTATGTTATCTCTGTAGCACCAGAAAACAAATAAACTGCAGCGAGAAACACTGCTGCCAATGAAAACTCTGGGATCTTCTTGGAAAGGGAGTGGATAGCCTTCCCTCACCCTTCCGTACTTCTGGAAGACCCAGCAATCACACCCATATCCCATAGCCACTGCCTTGTGAACTCATTGGCCAGCTTCATATACTCACAGTATTTTCTGAAGAGATCTATTCCAAGCTTCTAAAATTCAGAGCACACTGATTTCTCAGCTAAAAATCCTGAGGCACCTTCAGGTGCGGGGTGTCCCAGCTTAGTCGAAGACCTTGCAGATGCACTCATATCCCACAGTCACTGCCACACCAATGATCCAATTTCATTGCTTCACTACTAGTCTCTACAGAGATATCTAGTTTGAAAAAAATCCAGGTATGTCTGTTTTGGGGCTGAAAACTCTAGATTTTTCCTTGAAGTGACAGGTGGTTTGGGAACCCCTACAACTGCTGCTATGTAAATTCACTGGCATAGTTCCACAAATTTCTATACTGAATAGCTACAAAAGCAACCATGAAACATCTCTAAATTCTTCAATCTGACACCCCAATAGAAAGACACCAAATGGAGGTGAAAGTAGATAGAAGCCACCTAAGCTTAACAAATAAAAACAACACAGAATGTTCCTCTAGCAATAAACAACTTTCAGACGATGACTTAATGACTCCATGGTGAGAAAGAACAATTTTCATAAAAATTTCTGTTATGGAATGTTTTTTTGATAACTCCATTACCATTTAGTTGTAACAAGAATATATAGTAAATTATTTTGTGCCTTACAAGGGGGCAGGCTTGAGGGTATGTGGAAAAGTGGGGACAATAATGTTACGCTGGTATTGGAATTGGTGTCGGAACACTGAATGCCAGAAACAACTGTATTATGAACAACTTTGTAAATCATAGTGTTTAAAGAAACACAGCCAAGGCCATTTTTGAGCTCACAACTTTGTCAAGACCATCAAAACAACCACATATCTAAGTAACTTATGAAGTATTCCAAAGCAGCAGTAACCACATGAAGAATAAGCTTGGAATCTTTAGACAAATTACTTAACTGATAAGAGATGACAGAGAAGGGGCCAGAGAGATAGCATAGCAGTAGGGCATTTGCCTTGCATGTGGCCAACGCAGGACAGACAATGGTTTGATTCCCAACATCACATATGGTCCCCCTAGCCTGCCAGGAGCGACTTCTGAGCGCAGAGCCAGGAGTAACTGCTGAGTGCCGCCGGGTGTGACCTCCCCCCCCCAAAAGAGAGAGACTACAAAGAAAATTTGTAAGGATGATAATAGAGAACTGGAAAAAGTTTTCTGAGGGAAGAGGGTTTTTTTTAAGTTTTTTTTCCTAGTTCTTTGATTTGCTTTGTATTGACATTTGTGTGAGTTTATGCTTGACATTTGTGTCAATTTGTATTGACAGATCTGGTCAGAAACTCTAAAATACTTTGTAGAAAATATGGGCAGACTGTGCCAAGATTTGGACTCACAGGAATCTTTAATGATATGATACCACTTGCAAAGGCAACAACAAAATATTCAATCAATGGGACTATATTAAATTAAAATTTTTCTTGCATCACAAAAAAAAAACATGGGCTAAAACTAAAAACTAACTGAAGGGAATTATTTACATTCAAAAATCAGACAAAGTTTGATATCCAGGATGTAGAAAATCATCATAAAGATCAACAACAACAAAGGTCCAAAAACCCCATCACCGCTGTCCATCCTAGGTTGGCCACTTGCAAGGCAAATGCCCTACCACTGTGCTATTGCTCCGGTCCCCACACCATTCTTCATTGCAGCACTTAATACAATAACCAAGATATGGAATAAACCTAGGTGTCTAATGACAGATTATTGAATTTTGAAGATGTGGTATATGTACACAATACTATGCAAATGCAAGGAAAGAAGAAATCATGCCATTTTGTTGCAAACTTGGTTAGAGCTGAAAGAGCACATGTTGAGTAGTGTAAGTCAGAAGGACAAACACAGAATGATCTCTCTTATCTGCTATAGAGAATAACTGGACAAGGAAATTTAATATAGTAAAAGCATGGGGATGACTAGATTAACACTGACCCCAGAGTATAGGGGGAGAATAACAAGAAGGAAAGAAATGAGGGGAGGGAGGAAGATGAGAAAGAAAAGTACTGGAAGGTAGCAGAAGTCAGGGCTCTTGGTTATACCAGTGATGTGGGAGAGTAGTATAGTTTTATATCCAAAGCACACTCAATAACACTGAAAACATGAGATCGAAACTATAACCACAGAATTTTGAAATATTCCTTTCAAAGTAGCAATGTGGGGGTCAGAGCATGGGAGCATGAGAACATTAGTGGAAGGAAGTTGACATCAGTGATGGGATTGGTATTGAAATATTGCACGCTTACAACCCAACTATCTAAACTTGCAAATCATGGTTCTTTAATTAAAATTAAAAAGTATTTTTATTTTATTATATTTTAGGTAGCATGGTTACAATAGTATTAATGCTTATAGTTTCGATGAACAAAATGACTGCAAGAGAGGCTCAGGTTTTCATCTAAAATGTAAACCCCATGATTAAAGAAGCCAAACAGTAGTTAAATTTAGGATTTGTTCTGGAATCACACTTCGTGGGTTCCAATCACAATTCAACTCTCTCTTGTTCAGTGACCTGGGGCAAGGTTTATAACTCTTCCAGACTAAGGTTGCCCACAAGTGCTTAACACAGCCATTGCCATCTACAAATGCAGCAGGCTTGAACCAATAAAAATCCACACAGAGGTGATCAAATGTTTGTTGACTTGGGTGACTGGCTTTATTTCACCTTAATGTAATCTGGGGTCAGGCAAGGAGGGAACAAGTCTCTCATCTGTTCTTGAACATTCATCCACTGGAGTAATCTGCCCCTTTCCATGTCCCTCAAGGTGGGGAAATAACTTAGGTTTCAGGAAAATAATGTGCTCTAAGTCTGGCTGGCCCTTCTATCTGGTTCTCCATGAGCTTGACCCTGGCCAGGGTGGAAGAACTCCAGTGGGAATTCTTCTCTGAGATTTGACATCACCCAGTTCCCTCCTCTCTATCTAACTTGGACTTCCCTAAGGACTGTCCCATCTCTCCTTGTCACTCTTTTAAATACCCTGATTACTCACTCTATCTTGATATCATTCCCTGGATGTGCTCTCAGACAGATTGCAATTTTGCAATTGTTTTCCCAGCTTAAATGCAGCACAGAAAAAAAAAAAAGCAGCTACCTCTACCTTTTCACATCCACAAATCTTTTTCACTTCTTCCCTTATTTCTTGCTTCTCTGTAGCTAAATTCCCTCTGTGGATTTCAAATTGGAAATTATCAAGCTTTAGTAGACTAGTCCCTTTTTAAGTTGGAAATGACCAAACTGCAGACTGATGGTAAACCTTTATGTTTGTTCTTGTTCTAATTAGATCTTTTAAATGATATTTTTAGGAGGTAGAACATGATAGACTTGCTAATAAGTAAATAATTAATGAAAGTCCGTTTTTTCCATTATCTGTTTCTATATCAAAAAGAAAGATTATGAAGAGTTTGAAACACTGAAACAGAACACTCCTGGTTAATTGTCAGAACAATGCAGGAATATTGTTTGCCCCTTTGTATAGGTTATTTTAAAATGCTGTTCTTTCTTTTACACTTAGAGACATGTGGGTCATTGGTAGACAGACTGGCAAATTTGAAGGTGTTTATATGTGAAGGAGGCTTGGCTATGATTTATATTTCTGTGTTCGTATTTTCACTATCATTATGTTCAGAAATAGCTTCTGAAAAGCATGATGAACACACTGGGAAAAGTATACTTATGTTATTATTACATAGTCCCCCTTTCTACAAGTAATTCAGAGACTTAAATATTCTATATTATTTTCACTCTCACCATACACTGGAAAGCATGATATTTCTGTCAATCAGTATATATTTTAGCAGTCTTAGATTTTAAAAATCTTAAAGGAAACTGGATTTTAGCCAAGTCTGGTAAACCTAGTTTTCATGAGCTGCCAAGGAATTTAGCACAGATCTACATGATAAGACAGAAAGCATATGGGTTGTACTCACAATTCAACAATATTCTTCCACAGTAGTTATTAAACTCCAATCAGGTTACAGATCAGTCGTTTTCAGCATCAGATATCAAGTAGTGCACACTGAAATTCTTAGTTGCTTGAGATTTACGGAAGTTATATTGAAAGACATCGAGGTATGGATTAGCCTACAAAGCAATTAAATGGAGAGCTTTCTCACAGTAAGCCTCAGGCCACTTCCAACACACAGAGGGCCATTTTTTTTGTTCTTGGTATATTCACTTCTTAAGTTCTCCAAATCTTTACAGGCAACTCTAACATTATTTGGGGGGGTGGTAATTTTTTTATTGTAAGAATTTATTCAAGAGACAAAATTGATTAACATATTGAGGTGAACTAACATAACATACTATCGTAACATAACATGACATATAATATAATTAGTATAATATAATAATACATGTAAGTCAAGGAACATTTCCGATTAAAACATAATTTTTTATTGTAATGGTTTACATTATTAGAGGCATTTTTAATTTATTTTTTCCCAAATCTTACACAATGATATTTAAGGTACACAGTGACAACAAATGAGGGCCTTTCTACCACCAGTGTTGTCCTCCCTTCATTCCTGTTCCCAAGCATATATCCCTTATCTCCCTCCTTTACCCCTCAGAATGCTAGTGTAACTAAAAGCATATATGCAGTTCCAGATATTTTTACTAGTGATTTCTTAAAGGTTTAGAGTCAAAGGAGTACTGTAAAAACAATGTTAGAGTGGCAATTATCATTTGCATGGGCCTATCAAAGTATGTGGGTCATGGAAAGAAAAAACTTTGGCCTAAGTACACGAAGATCCTACCCCTGAAGTTTCCTGACATAAGACCATTTCTAGGCTCCAGGCAAACTAGTTTGTCCAAACCCGGTCATTGTCTGTAGTGCTCATACAGTTATATTTTTCACAGTCTCTGTTGTTGGTATAATGTTTCTGTACTGAAGATCCTGGAATCTGTATATCCTACATTGAAGTCAGGATGGTGTGGGGCGGTGTCTAATTTCAACTCACAATTGAAGGGCAATGCAGAAAGCCCTGTCCTGTATGCTGGTCATTGTTGTTGTTGTTTAAATCTTCTCAGTGTTAAGGGAAGACTCTTGAGTAAATTGATGTCAGAGCAGCAGTAGGATCTTCCCTGGTAGAGGACTGCTTCCAGGTGATGTCATAGACAACTTTGGATGTTTCGTAGATGGCTTCCTTGGTTCAGGGGTGACTGGAAAATGCCCAAACCTCTGAGACCTGTGCCAGGTCATCATGTCAATGTTCAGGGTGTGAGGTTCCATTGCACCACAAGATTTGTGTGTTCCTATCTCTATTAGATAAGAGCTTATTTGTATGTATAGTATTTTTCATTTTAATGTGTCCATGCAAACAAGGAATAAAGCCAACTAGCGTTATCAGCGCATAAGGAGGCTTCCAGAACAAGTCCAACAATCCCCGTGACCTAGTTCAAACATAGGCATTAAACTGAGGGACTCTTTCACCAAAATTCCTTATTGAACAGTTCACAAAGAGAAAAGAAGATAAAAAGTGGGGAAAATAAACAATCTAACTTAAGACAGTGGACACAATTGTCACCGTTTAAGAAAATTTGTGTGTTTCCATCTCTATAAGAATGTGTTTGTATATAATTTCCCATTTTAATGTGCCTATGCAAAAAAAGAACAGTATCACATGGCGAGATTGGAGCCTATGGCATGCTGAACAAGTCCAACAATCCAATTGACTTGGTTCTTATATAAACGTTAAAAGGAACACTTATACAAACTTCCTTATTTAACAAATAACAAAGGGAAGGAAAGATAGAGTGGGACTCTTTCACCAAAATATCTTATTGAACAGTTCACAAAGAGGAGAAAAGATAAGAAGTGGGTAAAATAAACAATCTAACATAAGACAGTGGACTCAATTGTCATCGTTTATGGGAATTAATCAAAAACCTAGTATGGTATCAACCACAGTTACAAAATGAGAAAAGGAAGAGGCCAAGAGGCCGCTGGGAGTAAACAAGTAGGTAAAGAATACTGGCCTCTTTCCAGCCTGAGAGTCCATCCTCTCATTTTTATTTTGAAAATATATGGTATCCCCACCTGAACTGGTTGGTCTCTTCCCAAACTGAGAGTCCATCCTCCCATTTTGATTTCAAATAAATATGGTTTTTTGAAATGGAGACCAATGAGAGAAAAAAAAAATACCAGTGGTTGACACGACATAATGTCCCAACATACACCAGTGCTGCATCGGCCGCCATCCATCCCATGCGTCCCCCACTTAGTATCAGGAGAGAAACGGGGAAAGCCTGAAGACCAAGATAGAGTCCACCTGGGCCGGCAACCAGGGAAGGGCTGGAGTAGGGGAGGAAATAGGGGAACGGCTGGAGGCCTGTCAAGCCTCACAGCACACCCCAAGCTAGGGAAAATGCCTCCGGTATAGGGTGTCCCCTAACCCCATACCTGGGAAGAGCAGGCCTCCAGGATCAAAACTCCAGAAGCCAGCTATCTGCCCGGCCCCTCCCTGTGTTCCTCCTCCCTAGAGTAGGGAAGGGGGGAAGCCTGGAGACCCCTAATAGAGTCCCCCCAGAATCCACAGCAGGCCACCCGAGGTGGCACTCAGGCCAGGCCTAGAGTCCGGGGGAAATAGGGGAACGGCTGGAGACCTGCCAAGCTTCACAGCACCCCACAAGCTAAGGAAAATGCCTCCGGTATAGGGTGTCCCCTAGCCCCATACCTGGGAAGAGCAGGTCTCCAGGATCAAAACTCCAGAAGCCAGCTATCTGTTCGGTCCCTCCCTGTGCTCCTCCTCCCTATAGTAGGGAGGGGGGGGGAAGCCTGGAGACCCCAGAACCCACAGCAGGCCACCCGAGGTGGCACTCAGGCCAGGCCTAGAGTCCAGTGAAATAGGGGAACGGCTGGAGGCCTGCCAAGCCTCGCAGCAGGGGGGTGGCAATTTGTTTTTGTTTATGGCCACATCCAGTGGTGCTCAGGGCTTACTTCTGGCTGGGTCTGGGGACCTTTGGAATGTTTGGTTAGAACCCAGGACAGCTTTGTGCAAGCTACTGTACTATCATTCTGGTCTGGGAGCAATTTGTTTTATGATCAGGATATTATTTGAAAAGTGAAAGATTTTTAAAAAGTATTTTAGTCATTTCTGAGTGAGAAGTATGATGAGAAATCAAAAATTTATTTTTACCTACTATACTCTCCCTGGATGTCTTTTAAGATATGATTGATATGTAACATTATGAGAGTGTAAGAAGTTTAAGGATTTGCTTCACATACATATTATAAAATAACTACACCATAACTTCATTAACATCTCCATCATGTCATATGGTCATCATCTTATTTTTGTTAAGACTTTTTTCAGGGGCCGGAGCGGTGGCATGAAGCGGTAAGGCGTCTGCCTTGCTGGCGCTAGCCTAGGAGAGACCATGGTTTGATCCCCTGGCATCCCATATGGTCCCCCAAGCCAGTAGCGATTTCTGAGCACATAGCTAGGAGTAACCCCTGAGTGTCACCAGGTGTGGTCTCATAAAACCCAAAACAAACAAACAACAAAGGATTTTTTTGGTTAGCAGCTTTCAAGTACAATAATCATGAAGTTGTCATTAATTAGATCCCCAAGATCTTATTAATCATCTGAGCAAAAGACTGTTTTCTTTGACCAACATCTTCCCATTTTCCTTGCCCTTAACCACCCAGCAACTGCCATTCTATACTGTTTCTAAAATTCTGACATTTTCAAATTCCATATATAAATTATATTATGTATTTATATTTTTGGGTCTGGCTTGTAGCACTTAGCATAATATTCTCAAGGTTCATCCAAACTGTCTAAGACAACAAGTTTTCCTTGTTTCTCATTGCTGAATATATTCCATTACATGTCACATCTTTGTCTATTCTTTTGTTGATGGCCACTTCAGTTGTTTCTATATGTTGGCTACTATGAATAAAGCTGCAATAAATATGAAATTGCAAATATCTTTTTGGTATCTTGTTTTCTATTTCCTTTGATTATGTATAGGAGTGGGATTGCTTGAGCATATGGTGATATATTGTAATTTTAAGAGAGACTAACATTTTTCATAATGGCTATACCAATTTAAGTTCCTATCAACAGTATATCATCTCTTTTTCCTTTACCTCTTCACTAATGCTTGTTATCTCTAGTTTTTTGTTAATAGCTATTCTAATAGATGTAAGATAATCTATTATTGTGATTTTCTTTATTTTTCTCTTTTTTTTGGGGGGGGAGTCACACCCAGCAGTGTTCAGGGGTTACTCCTGGCTCTATGCTCAGAAATCGCTCCTGGCAGGCTCAGGGGACCATATGGGATGCTGGAATTTGTACCACTGACTTTCTGCATGCAAGGCAAACACCTTACCTCCATGCTATCTCTCAGGCCCCCCATTATTGTGATTGTGATTTTTTTTATTTGTTTTTGCATCACATCAGGCTATGCTCAGGACTTTGGCTCTGTCTGTGGTCAGGGATCATATATAATGCCAGGGATCAAACCTAGGTTTCCATATATCTATCCACTATTCTATCTCTCCAGCCCAATTATTGTGATTTTGATGTGCATTTTCATAATGATTAGTTATGTGGAGCTAATTAGTTGTTTCATGTACCTGGAGGTCATTTATATGCATTTTTGGGGGAAGCTATTTAGTTTCTCTATTCATTTAAAAATGAGAAGTTGTATAAATTCTTCCTATATTTTCTATTTTTATTTTTGTTTTTGGGCCACACCCAGTGACGCTCAAGGGTTACTTCTGGCTATGTGTTAAGAAATTGCACCTGGCTTGAGGGACCCACTGGGACGCTGGGGGATTGACCCATAGTCCACTTTAGGTTAGCATATGCAAGGCAAATGCCCTACTGCTTGTGCCACCGTTCAGGCCCATATGCTATGTTTTTATCATTAATTTTTGTTGTATAGCAGAGATCAAAAAAGCCAATTAAGGAAGTATAAATGTTGTGAGAGTAGGAAACCAGAATTCTAAATATTTTTTACTCTCTTTCTCACTTTCTTCAGACATTTAATTTTGGAGTCAGATGTAAATGAACATTTCTGTTTCAATGCAGTTGAGCAGAATGACCTTGGAAAAGTTACTTGGTGTCTAAGTAAGTCTTCCTTTATTCATCTTTAAAATGGGGATAGGAATATCTAGTTTACAAAAATTACTAATACTAAAAATAAGATCTGTGAAAAGTAGCCAGTACAATGGCTAGGATAAATAGAATTCACAATGGTTTAAATTTAAAGTTTTGATAGTATGTATTCAGCATGGCTTGAAATCTTAAAAAAAGATGGGGGAGGCTAGCTACCTTGAGTATCTGATAGGAAAAGGAAGCATGAATAAATAATTAAGAAGGAATACAGATGGAGTGTGTGTCACGCATAGTTTTTGGAGAGGATATGTTTCATGATGATAAAAACTGGTAATTTTGAGTGAGTGGGATCATTGTAAGACCACAATAGTAAAATTGTTTTTATAATATAGATAGCAAATAATAAATATGAAGACTGGAGTATATCACAAGACTTATTTTCATAACCTTCAATGAAAGGTATTATGCAAATATAAATTATACATTTCACTTTTGTAATTATACCTAACCATATCCTCTCAGTGAATTTCATTGTATAATTCTTCAGATTTCATTTCCTTTATAATGTTCCACTAAAACAAAACTTTATGCAAAAGAAATCATTACTAATCATACATTTACTATATAAAGAAAAAAATACCCACTAAATATTCATATTTGTATTGCCACATTAGCTACTGTGAAATTGTTATTGGACAAAACTAATCTTCTCAAGGCAGGTAAAATATTTATAAATATAATCCAAATTACCTACATTTAGAGACTTCATAAAATCTTTAAAAAAATAAATTTTCAGGTGCTTAAATAAAGCAATTATATTACAAAAGAATATTTTTTTTCTCTGAAAATTCAGAAATGTACTAAATAGCTGTTAAGTTGTTGGCAAATTGTGGGTTATTCTTTCTCCTTTGGTTTTGGCTGAGAATGAAGACCAAGTGAAATATATTTATCTCCAAATTCTTCTCATATCTTGCTAGATTTGAATAAGAAAATTCTTTGCAATATTACCATTGTAATGGCTTACATATGGCTTTTAAATGGCACATGGAGGATCTGCATTACTTGAACTAGAAAAGCAAAAAGAAAGTCTATGAATTCAGCCCAGAGGCAAACAGCCAATTAGAAATCACTGAGTGAATCTAAACATTCAACAGGCATATAATATCTACGACATCTCCATAATAAAAAACACACACTTGACTTCTTCAAGAAAAAGTTCTTTTTAAATTAAAATTAACTTAACTTCTCATAAATCCTATTAATATAGCACGCCTGAATTAATTTTTTAATTTTAATTTGTTATTCTTTTGACAAGTCATACCAATGCCACAACTAGAATCAAGAGCAGCTCTAACCACATTTCACAACCTATAATCAGCAATATCCTCCAAACTATACATCTTACACAATAAGAAAAAGTGATGAATATATTGAATAAGTCACATTTTAAGCAAGTGAATGACAAGATCATTACATTTACTGAGTGGAACCATTGGTAATACTATTCGATAGTCCAATCCAAGAGTCAAACTAAAGTCTATACAGAACGTTACAATTGAAGGTATTAAAGACAGTTATATATGACTTTTAAGTAGCATGGCATTCATAATGTGATTCAAAGCAGAGACTAATTCCTATTGGTCAAGAAAAAAAGAAGTCATTTCTGAAAAACAAAAATACCATGGGGCCGGAGCAGTGCCACAAATAGGAGGATGCTTGCCTTACATGGG
>PVKC010003614.1:21730-38580 GCA_004027635.1 Crocidura indochinensis | reverse complement strand
TTTTTTCCCATTTTTTTTATTTTAATCATAGTGGTTTTCATAATATTCACAGTAATATTCCATTTACAAATAAACATTGAATCAGGGGAATTCCCATCACCAAGTTGTCCTCCCTCCACCTCCATTCCCATTCTGTCTCCCATATCCTCCACCCTCTCCCCAGGGTCTTCTGGATTGAGTGACTCCCTCTGTTTCTGGTTTTTTACTTGGTGGTCTTATATCTGATTGGCTTGGTATCTCCATTGCTTCTCCCTCTGATTGGGAGGTAGGATTAGATAGATAATATTTACTTTTAAGGAGTTTGGTGGCCTGCTAAGCATAGCTGAGTATTTTCTGACTAGGAATATATGAAACATGGGACTCAATTTTATAATTTACCTTCATCATTAAATTAATCAGCTAAGAGTACCCTTGGTAATTTAGAAATTAACATACTTCTCTTTAAGGAACATGCTATGAAGTAACGCTAAAATGTTTTTTGGGAATTAATCACAGCAATATTTGACTAATTTAGACAATGTTTTAGCTCAAGCCTGAGACTTCTGATGTTGCATAAGCCTGACAGGTCTATGGATTATCAGGTCCATGTCTATGCTACTCGAGGATCTCTACAATCACATTCAGGGTATTTGGGACCTCCAAAGCTACAACCACCAATACTAGGATACCATTTGGTGTTGTGTGTTTGAAATTATTTTCATGCTTCTTAACCTCTTTATCATCTCCTTTGCCTAAAATATTTTTATAAGTTTTAAATCACAATCTTTATATACTACATAAAACTGATAAAGTGGCAAACTAATGCCGAGTCTTTTATTTATTTATTTATTTATTATGATGCTCAGGGGTTAATACTGGCTATGCTCTGAGAAATCACTCCTGGTTTGGGGGACCATATGGGACACCAGGTATTGCATCAAAGTCATCCTACGTTGCCCTGGCCAAACAAACACCCTACCACTTGAGTCACTGCTCCAGCCCCCTTTATTTATTTTCTATAGATAAAACTGTAAATAGCTTTCTAACTTCTCAAGAATTCCTGTTTTTATTTTAAATATTCTTTATTTAAGCACCATGATTACAAGCATGTTTGTAGTTGGGTTTCAGTCAGAAAAAGAATATCCTTCACCTCACCAGTGCAACCTTTCCACCACCAATGCCCTCCTCTTCCCCCAGACCTGCTTGTATTTGCCACAGGCATTCTACTTCTCTCATTCTTTAACGTTGTCATGTTAATGTAGTTATTTCTCTAAAAAAGTTCACCACTCTTTATGGTGAGCTTCAAGTTGTGAGTCATCATTCCAGCCCTTCCAGTCTTTAACTCTATTATTGTCTCTAGGCCTTATTACAATAATGTCTTTAATTTTTCTTAAAACCCATAGATAAGTGAGATTATTCTGTGTCTCTCTCCCTCTAATTTATTTCACTTAACATAATAGAACCCATGTGCATTATGTATAAGAAACTTTCATGACTTCATCTCTCCTGACTGCTGCATAATATTTTATTGTGTATATATACCACAGTTTCTTAAGCCATTCATCTGTTTAAAGCATTTTGGTTGTTTGAGTCTGACTATAGTAAATAGTGCTGCAATATATATAGGTGCGAGGAAGATTTTTGAATTGTATTTTTGTGTTCCTAGAGTATATCCCTAGGAGTGGAATAGCTGGATCATAAAAATTCCTATTTTTTCTAACCATTTCCTAATATACTTTTTATCTTGTATAGTCTAGTCTAAGTTATATTTATTTTGCTAGATACAAATCCTATGACCTTAGAAAATTGCTTAGAAAATTTTTACATCATCTGTAGAATTGCCAAGTAAAAAGATATACACCTTAATCCAAAATATCTACCTAGATTCTCTAAACTCAAATGCATCTCCTTCGTCATGTTCTTTCAACAATACATTTTGTTCAAATCTTTCTATTATGCATTTGTTTGATCAATAATTGCACTTTCCCCTTATATCTTTATTTAGGGTCTAATACTATTGTATAGGTTATAACGCTCTTAAATATAGACATTTAAAAACTAACAAAGCATTCAAAGAAAAATCATATAGATACACTTAATTTCTGAATTTTGTGTCATTATTTTGTTTTATTTTCTTGTATAAATTAAAATAGTGATCATAGGGGCTGGATAGATAGTATGAGGGTAAGGTATTTGCCTTGCAGGCAGGAGGTCATTGGTGTGAATCCAGGCATCCCTGAGCATGCCTGGAGAGATTTCTATGCGTGGAGCTGGGAGTTAACCCTGAGCACTGCCGGATGTGACCCCCCCCAAAAAAAAGGGGGGGGCCAGGCGGTGGCGCTGGAGGTAAGGTGCCTGTGCTAACCTAGGACAGACCTCGGTTTGATCCCCTGGTTCCCCATATGGTCCCCCGTGCCTGCCAGGAGAGACTTCTGAGCAAATAGCCAGGAGTAACTCCTGAGCATCACCGGGTGTGGCCCAAAACCCCCCCCCAAAAAAATCACTCCCTCCAAAAACAAAAAAAATAATGATCGTAGTAATGTATTTTAAAATAGTTTTCAGAAGCTTGTTACTGACAAAGAAGTTGAGGAAAATGTGATAGATAAGAAATAATTTAATGCATACTTAAGCGACAACCCTACACAAAGACAATTGGTTAAACAGACAACAGATAAATTGAAAATAAATGTGAATAGAGTATAACTGACACACCTAGAAAGCTAAATATAACTAGTTATAATGTCAGTATAGTTTTCTTTATGACAAATAATATTAATTATGTGACATTTAGTTGACTTAGAAATTGTTGCTAATTCAACATGTTAGCTTGTGGAAAGTCAAGTTAGCTTGTCAAAAATTAAGATAAAAATAGAATGACATCAAAATGAATAAATGTAGGTTCCTGAGTACAAGGGATGATGCATTGCCTTAAATGCAGCTTACCCAACTCATCCCCATTAACTCATATAGTTCCCTGAGCATGGTGTCAGGAGTAATCTCAGAGCATGACCTTGTGTGACCTCCAACCCCCCCAAATATATACATTCATTTAAAACTTATAACTTAATTTTACCCACATAAATATTTGTTCAACCAAATTATGAC
The DNA here is from genome assembly GCA_004027635.1 of Crocidura indochinensis. Taxonomy (NCBI): domain Eukaryota; kingdom Metazoa; phylum Chordata; class Mammalia; order Eulipotyphla; family Soricidae; genus Crocidura; species Crocidura indochinensis. Next base: position 35,496 of record PVKC010003614.1, on the reverse strand, counting down.
CAGTAATGAGCTATTTCTTTTATTCTATATTAGAAAAATAGAAGTACATTGGACAATGAATTCATTCTCACATTAAAGGAGAGATCAGTTAGGCTTAGTAAGATTACAGATTAATAAAAGCTCCCAATTTTCACCTTTTAGTAGGAATATTTTGACCATGGAACTCAGGGGTTGAAGAAGATAAATCACATTTAATTTAAGGCATAACTGGAGTCAAGTAAATGACAGAATCATTATGCAGCTATTATTCTCCATTGCTAGCTCTGTACTCCATTACTGTGCTTTATGGCCATGGAAGTTTTTATATTAATTTGTCTGATATAGTCACCCAGAGTCAATCCTTTATTCAGCTGACTATGTTAAACTGAGTGCATTTTTTTTTCCCAAAAATTTTAGGAAAAGTGCCAAGTTTCCTTGTACTTATGACTATTTGAGTTCATGCCCTTCATGAACTAATAGTATTACTCAAGAGAGTGGAAAATAATGATTATTCAAATATGTATTAAGATATATATTTGTATTTTACCTTCTTTTAATGTTGAATCTGTTTCATAAATGACCAAATCACTATTTTTTTGCATAATTTTATCAGTGAGTTTTTGTGTGCTTTTACAAAATTCTTAGGGTGATATTTTTTTGTTCTTAAATGAAGCCCTTTAGCCAGTTTGGTGAAACTAGTTTAATATTAATATATTCCTTTCAATTTTTCTCATCTGGAAAATTGTTAATGTTTTTTTTTAGTTCAGAACATTAACCTTGATGGGTTAATAAATTTTGGGAGAAAAGTTTCTCTTTAGCACTTTTTAAAATAATAATTTATTTATTTAAGCAACATGGTTACAAACATGTTTGTAATTGGGTTTCAACCATAAAATGCATACCTCCCATAATCAGTGCAACTTTCCCACCATCAATGTCTCCCATTTCCCTCCTCTCTCATCTCCTGTCTTTAAGACAGGCATTGTTTTTCTCTCTATATTATTGTCATGATAGTTATTAGCATAGTTATTTCCCTAACTGCACTTACTATTATTTGTGGTAAGTTTCATATCATGTTCTGGTAATTCCAGCCCTCATCTAGTCTCTGGGTATTATTATTATACTGTCTTTTATTTTTTTTAAAGCCCATAGATTAGTGAGATTATTCTGTGTTTATCTCTTTACCTATTACTTATTGCACTCAACATAATAGTCACCATATACATCCATGTATAAGCAAATTTTGTGGTTTCATTTTTTCTATCAGCTGAGCAGTATTCTACTGTGTATATGTACCATAGTTTCTTTTTTTTAATTCAGAATATTTTTAAATAATATTTTTTATTTAAGCATCTTGGTTATAAACATGATTGTGGTTTGGTTTCAATCATATAAGAGGACACCCCCATCACCAGTGCAACATTACCACCACCAATGTCCCAAATATCACTCCTCCCCACCCTACCCCCACTAGGGTATAAGAACCATTAAGCTTGGATAAAGGGGCAGGAAATACAATGTGGAGTAAGAAAAGCTTCATTAATAAGTGGTGTTGGAAAAACTGGTCGATGACATGTCAAAAATTGAACTTATACCTCTCTTTTATGCATGCACAAAAGTCAAATCAAAATGGATTAAGCAACTTAATATTAGACCTGAAGTATAGAATAAATAGAGTCGGCAGATCACCCTGTAATATTGAAAATAAGGGTATTTTCAAAGGAGAAACATCACTTGCCAAGCAGGTGGAAGCAAAGAAGAATGGGAATATATTAAAATAAGAAGCTCCTTAGGGTTTCTTTGCCTTTCTTAATTCTTTCATTTATCTTGCTGTTTCTTTTTTTTTTTTGTACCATGATTTTTTTTAATTTTATTTTAATCATAGTGGTTTGTGGTTCACCAGGGAACCCGACCAGCGGGAAAAACTGGGGACCATGTCTGTTACTTGCAGTTCTCGAAGAGGAATCCAGCCTGAAATAGAAGAGGTGACTGGGAAAATAAAGAGACTCGAGATGAAGGGGTCCGATCAGGAGTCCGACTTTATTGTGGGGGGCCTGGCTTAAATAGTGAAGCCAGACAAAGGAATAGGGGCGAAACATTAGGGGTGGGGGGCGAGGCAAAGGTATACATCATGAGAATGGCATTTCATCAGTCATGAAGCCCACATTGTGTTTGAGCATCAGAGTAAAGGATCTAATCTCTGCTTGGGCCTGCAGGCCCCTATCTTTACTGGAACATCCTGGTGCCTAGTAATTAACTCCCTAATTCTGAGGTATGCGGTCAGTTCCTATCTCTCTTTTGGTCCTGGGCAAAGACCATTTTGCATGTAGCTTGTCACTTTGGCTCAGATTTTCAGAGACTCTATATTGATTTTAGAGAAAAAGGGCTTTCAATTAATCCAGGCAGTCTCCAACAGAGGTTTACATGTCATTCACAGTAATATTCCAGTTTTGAGTGAGTTCTACTGTTTATCTTTCACCTTATTTATATCCTTTTTTTTCATTCTGCTGATTATCTGTTATGTTCCTGTAAATTTTATTTCACTTGTATTTTTTAGCTCTCACTTTGATTTCTAACTTTTCTTTTTTTCCCTATTATTATCTTCACAATCATTACTTTGAATTATTCATCAAATAGGTTATTGTTATTTTTTAAATAGTATTTCATAGTAGATTTTCTTTTGGTTTTTCGGGCCACATCCGTTTGATGCTCAGGGGTTACTCCTGGCTAAGTGCTCAGAAATTGCCCCTGGTTTGGGGGGACCATATGGTATGTCAGAGGATGGAACCACAGTCCTTCCTTGGCTAGCGCTTGCAAGGCAAACACCTTATCTCTAGCACCACCTCTATGGCCCCAGTAGATTTCTTCATCACCTTTTCTTCATGTGTTCTGTCATTTGAGACATGTTCCTTTGCTACCTCATTTTTTTGTAGTTGTTTTTAGACTCGGGTAACTGTGATCATAACTCCTGGCTCTGTGCTTATAATTCCTGACAGGCCAGGGGACCATATAGGTTGCTGGGGATTGACCAGGGTAACTTTGTGCAATGCAAATGCCCTACCCACTGCACTATTGTTCTGGCATTGTTATCTCATTTTGTCAGATTATCTGCCCAAGTTCCTAATATTCATCATTTCTACTGCTTCTCTTTTATTTTTATAATTTTTATTTTGACCAAAGTGGCTTACATGTCTTTCACAGTAATATTTTAGGTACATATTAACATTGAATCAGGGGAATTCCCAAAACCAAATTTGTCCTCCCTCTTCCCCAACTTCTCTTTATCTTATAAGAACGGCTTTATAGAGGTACTGTTAGATGGAATTCTAGGCTACTGAATGACAATAATCTTATTTAAATTTAATAATATTAACATTGATATTTTGTCTAATTTGATGTTAAAAATCTCTGTGATTTGCTTTAATTCTTAGATAACAGCCATATAAGGAATATCTTTAAATAATCTTTACCAGAGATCAAGGCATATTGTCTTATTTATTTGTCTGAAAATTCAAGAATAAAGTGGAAAGTAGGAATAGTAGTTTCCCTGCTATCCTCACAGCAAAGTGACCCTGGTTAAGAAGGCAGTTTTATGGACTTTTTTTACTTTATTGAAAAACTACTTATGTGTCTGTGTTTGTATAAATGAATGTGAGTGTGCATTTCTGGTAACAATAAAATTAAGGGACTGAATAAAATAATGAAGCAAAATATATTTTATAAATAAGATTAATGATGAAATAAGGATGATAAAAAGTAGAGATTAGATATCTCTGATATTTTATATTAATTTTAAGTTTAATGCATATGCTTAGTCAGTATATAGTTTATTTCCCCCAAAGCTTGACAAAGAACCATCTTTAAATGTAAGACTTTATTTTAAATTTTAGATAATCTCTATTGCAAGTAAAATGACTGTGCAAGTCATCTAATATAAAGATGTTCATAAATGTCCCAGGCAATGAAGCTAGAAAGTAATCTGAAAGCTCCTACATGCTATTTCCTGAGGATTCATTTAAAGATAATTAGACGATTAAATTCATAAAATTGTATCTCTGCATGATGTCAGATGTTATTGTAATAAACCTGCCACCTCATTTTTTAAATGCTGGATGAGGAAAAGAGAGTAAAAGAGGCTGAGAGACATTTTAGAATGTCATGCAAAGGTTGCCAACTGTCTTAGATATTGATACTGAGGCTGTCCACAATAAAAGGGCCAATAAAGACTAATATAAAATGAATAAGATTAGGGTTAGAGACATAGTATAGAGTTTATAGTCCATACAAACTAGGCTTGAATCCTGAGTATCCCCAGGAACAGTTCTAGAGGCCCAAGCACAGACAGCGTGGCCCAGTTGTTCATCACGTGACTCAGTCATACTGCATTCTTGTGCTCTATCACCAATATGATGGTCTGGTTGAACAAATTATACCAGAAGTCACCTCTGAGTCCTGGAGAACCAAGTGGAGGTTCCCCCACAAAACTAAAGGACAAAGTCAAATTAGAGACTAATTTAAAGCTCATTTTACTAATTTATTTTGTTTTATTATCATCACCTTCAATCAAAATACTAGAATAATAAAGTTTCATGCATTCTATTCATTTTAATGTTTGAAAAATTTTTGTGCACTAGAATAAAAAGAATAAAATGTATTAGGAATGACAATGAATCATATTTTAACATTTTTATTGCTCAAGGTATATAGGCCTCAACACTTGAAATCCCAAAGAAGTCATTGTAGTAATATGTAACAAGGGCAGGCACAGAAGAACACCTTTGTACAATAAACTGTTAATATTGTATAAGTGCAAATTTTATGCAGTTTTAGCTTTTAAAAGTAGAGGTTATTATATGCGTGTTATGTGTGGCTAAAGCCCTGTCCGAGGTTTAAAGTAAAGAAAATAAAACCCTATTGGGGTCATATAATCAATGTATTTATTTTTATAACCTTAAAAGCTAGAGTAGCAGATGGTGACATTAATATTAAATAAAATATACTCAATTACAAAGTGTCCTAGGAAGAGAAAGATAGAGCTCATCTTTTTCAAATTATTAAAACTTATAATTTAAAATTATAAAACATTTAAATCTTTGTTCTTGAATATGAAAAGTTGCTTTCTAGAAACCCAATAAAATGAGTAAGTTCTGTATTGAATAAATGCACCAATCTGTGAAGAAATTGTCTATGTCCTTAGAAAGGGACTATTTGTCACTCAAGCATGGATTGGTATTATTTTGCTGTTTATTTTATCTGATATGTTAAATACATCTGATATGTCAGCATTATGAAGTAAACATTGAATTCTATAGTTTCTCCCCAATATCTGTTATGATCATAGAGATAAAAAGTGAGACCAATATAGCTAATATAAAAATAGAAATGTTTCAGTTAATATATTATCTGACTATAAACCCTAGTTGATATAGATGGACATTTTAAATTTTGGGGAAGTTGAATTTGGAGTGAAGGTTTGTGCAATGCTCATGTTTTCCTCCTCTCACTGAGCTCTTGTGTCACGCCTGGTGGATTTTGGATTCATATTGGCTACCAAGGATCAAACCCAGGTAAGTGATATACAAGACAGATCTACCCTTTAGGGAATCTGATTAGTTATGAAAGTAACTGAAGGCTTATAGGTAGAAACTGGGGATATGTATATTTCCTTTGTATATTTATTTATGTGTATTTCTTAATAGGTATAATATTTATTGTATATTTCCTTATGTAGATGTAATTTTCCTCATCCCTTCTTTGGAATTATTTAGTAGAAAATTCTAGTAGATAAATTCCTCTTAGGTTCTGTATTCTTGTTAGAATTGGATTATAGGGATTATTTAGCTTGTTATTTTTACCCCCCCTACCCTCAGGCATCAGTAGTATCTGTGTCATTATTCCTTTCTGCATAGGAAATCTTGCATATAGAAAGAGCTTCTTGATGCTAGAGTGATAGGACAGTGGTAGTTCCTTGCACTACACTGACTGGGATGAACCTGGCTTCACTCTCCAACATCCCAAATGATCACCTGCCAGCCAGGGGTGATATCTGAGTGCTCAGGAGTAACCTCTGAGTACTGCTGGATGTGGATCAAAAACAAAACAAAAAGTAAGAAGTTCTTATCTAAATTTTTACTGCAGTGGAGCCTTTCACCCTGAACATTTGTCATAGTGACTTGAATTAGGCTTCAGTTGACTGACCTATTAGAGTTAGAGAAGCCAAAGAGAGGAATAAAAGAAAGTAGTCAGCCAAACAATTTTTGGGACAGTGGTTTGCTTCAATTAATGTTTAGGCACATTAATAACACTATTGCACGATTTTTGTTTTTTGCGTGAGAAGGGTCTTTATCTGGGGAGACCTGCTTTCGACCTCTTCAAGCTGTCAGGGAAATCTTCCCAACTGCCATCCTATAGACTTTTAGTAGGAGGTCCCCTGCCTAAGGGGGTATTCAGACTGCTCCAGTGAAAAGAGGTTTAGAGGTATCGGAAGCCAGAAAGGAAGAAAAGGCAGGACAGTGAATTGAGAGTCCAGGTGTCCACCTCACCAAACCGAGAGAAAGACAGCCAGTTGGTAATGCAAATAGCAATCAGGATATTACCTTGGCACCAAGGAATCCAACAGTCTCCAGTAGCATCCTCTCCCATTCCACTGCATTCCTTGTATGTCAGTTTATTGCACCTTCAACTATTTTCATGTTTGTCTCAAGGTATGCCTAGTTTAATAAGTGGCAAGGAAAACACACCCTTAGTTACTATGCCCAGCCTTTTGCTCTGGTTTTGAGTCCTGAGCTGTTCTGGTATGTCCAGTCCATTGTTTAGGTTTTGGGGCTCTAGTTAAACTTTAAACAAATTCCATGAGCAGAAGCATGATTCTCAGAAGTAGAAGCATGATCAATATATTTCAATTTCATTATTAATATTTAATTTTCAACAGGACCTGGGCAATTCACTTCAAATCTTTGACTCTATCTTAGAACTGATTAGACTTTCTGCACCAGCATAAAGAAATGAACTTTTACTGAGGAAAGCCCTAATGCTGCCCTGGTACTGGCTTGCTCCAGGGTGGGTTCCTATGACACCCTGACAACTTGGAAACAGCAACAATCTGCTTAAAGGGTGACTATCCCTGCCTTATCACCTAATAGTGAAATAAAAACCAGATCATGCTCTATGACACCCTGACTAACATAGGATCTTTGCAATAATTATTGGTTCCTGATTGTGACATTAGTGATTAAGGAGAGCTCTTTCTGGGTCCATTAAGAAAGACATTGAGATTACACAATTTATTATGCCTGTATTTGGTCTTATGGCAGGATGCTTCATGAGTAGGGATATCCTGTTTTTAGGTCAAAGGTTTTTTTCTTTCTATTTTCCCAGTTTTGGCTGTGCCTATGCAAAAATATGCCACCCCCTTTTTTATCTTTTAGATAAGGGCTCCAGCCTTATGGAAACATGTAACATGAATTACTTTATTTTATCTCATATTTCTGGATTTTTCTATAACATGAAGAAGAAAGAAAAAAAAAGAAAGGACAGTGGCCAGGAGCCAAGTGTCTCTGGTGCATTGGTGAAGATAAAAAAGGACAGAACTAAATATCTCAGCCAAAGTTAATAACAATAGAATCAAAAGACTCAAAATAAATAAGGATCTAAACTTAAAATGGGCCTGAGGTAAATGGTGGTAGAGTAGGAGACAATCTGGGAACATTGGTGGAGGGAGGTTGATACTGGTGGTAGGATTGACCTCGATTCATTGTATGTCTGAAATCCAACTATGAAGGACTTTGTCAATCACAACAGTTTTAATAAAATAAAAAAATAAAAACTACCTTTCTTAAATTGTTAAGTAATTAGCTACAAAGTCTTAGACATCAGGCGCTTTGCATACTATTTTGTGTACAATGATTCAAACACCTACTAAGTATTTGGTCAGTGTTAATGGGAACATTGTTAATATGCATTTAATTTAAATGTAAAATAGTGTTTTAATCTTCTAAGGTTGGTGATAGTAATTTGTGCATTCCTTTCCTAAAGGGGATAGGTAAGGTAGATTTGTAGATTCTTTGACCAATATTAGATGTCCCTGAGCTGGAGGCCCCAAATTCTTGTTTCCACTTTTCACTTGAGGAGCCCCATGGGCAAATGGGCTAATGGCTAATTGAGTATCTTCAGTATACTTAGCTCCAGATTTTTGTACCCAGTTGACAGTAAATTCTCTTAGAAACATATGGACCTCCCTAAAAGTTACAAACAAAAGTTGTTGAAAACGGCAGATGAGGCAAATTTACCATACAGATCAAGAAAATAATGGAAAATTAGTTTTTAACAAATCACCCATTATTTCTTGATGTTTCCTGGCTGGAAGCTGCTCTGAGGACTTGTTAAGTATAGTGAGTAGCCTAAGGTTAAATTCACAGGAAGTTGGTTTTTAGAATTTTGCCCCTTCTAGCAATTTTGCAGTTGTACTGCCAGTCCCAAAATCACATCATTATGTTTAAAAGAATCCTGTCAACTCTTTGTGAGAGAAGTTTTCAAAATGTGTTTCCCAATCATTTTGTTGAACTGGAGTCCTCAGGTGCTGTTCAACTCTTTGCCTTGTTTTTGTCATTCAAGGTGAAGGCTGCAGACACCTTCGTAGAATCTAGTTACCTCTATAGGAAGCAGTCCACATAGCTAAGACAGGGAAAGAAGATGCAATGACTCAAATCTTTCACCTCATGAGAATCTCTATCCAGTGCTGTACACACTAATTATAATTTTCTGGGACTGAAGCCATTTTATATTTTAGTCAACTATATAAAAGTTTAATTCTTCTCATCAAAGTGCACCCCACTGATGATAATCATGTCTCTGTTAAATTTATAAATCATTGTATGCAAAATTTTGTGAAAAGAAAAAAAGTAAAATAGGAAGGAACTGTTGTAAATGTAGCACACAAGAAACAAATGCCAAGTTTGAAACATTATTTAGAATTGCCTTAAGACAAGATCCATGAAATAAAAATTGGGAACCCTGAAGCATAACTATTATCTGCTTGTATAAAAAGAGGTAGTAAAGCAAAAAACATGAAGCTTTATTATAAAAATGTAACCTATTGAACAATGCATATTTTACCTTTTTTGAATTAGTATAATAATTTTTTTTTTTTTTTTTGGTTTTTGTGTCATGAGTTACTCCTGGTCCTGCACTCAGAATTTTTGAATTAGTGTATTGATTTTTTTTTTTTTTTGATTTTTGGGTCAATAGTTACTCTTGGTTCTGCACTCAGAACTCAGAAGTTCCCAGGCATACTCAGGGAACCCTATGGGAATATGCTGGGAATCGAACCACCATCTGTCCTGGATCTGCTGTGTGCAGTGCAAGGCAAAGGCCTACAGCTGTGCTATCTCTCTGGCCACTATATTGTATTTCTTGAAAATTTGTTTTGTTTTGGAGCCACACCAGCCAGTGTACAGGTGTTTCTCCTGTCTTGCACTTAGAAATCACTCCTGGAGGAGTTTGAGGATCCTATCAGGTGCCAACAAGCACTCTACCAAATGTCACAAATTTTAAAATTTTTGTTAATAAAATAAAAAATATCAACTAGGTGATACATGCTTTTTAAATAAAGTAAATTAAAAGAAAAAACTAGGGGACCCGGGAGATAGCATGGAGGTAAGGCATTTGCCTTTCATGCAAAAGGTCATTGGTTTGAATCCCGGTGCCCCATATGGTCCCCCATGCCTGCCAGGAGCAATTTCTGAGCATGGAGCCAGGAGTAACCCCTGAGCACTGCCGGTTGTGACCCAAAAACCAAAAAAAAAGAAAAACTAGGATTAAGATTGTTTTCAAAGTAAAATTATATATGATGAAATGCTAAAATCTTAAATATGTAGTCTAAAAAATTAGTTTTCAATGCTTATGAAATTTTCGTACCTCTGATATCAGTATCCAGATACCTATTTATATAATTTTATTCATTTTTACAGTAATATGTCTTGAAAATAAATAATATAGTATAAATAGAATAAATTTCATGATATATGTCATCATATACTTTTTGAAAAAAAAACTGTAAGCAAAAATACAAAGTAAAATTTTTGTTTTCTTGATGGGGAGATAGTGCAGAGTTTTGGGCATAGTCATGTCCCTTCCAGAAAAGCTTTTGGTAAGGGGATCCAGAACTATCAAGGTGAACCTAATTGTTTTTGGCAGAGGGCTTAAGCAGCACTACATCATACATTGAACTTCCATGTGACAGAGCAATTCCACTATTGGCATCTGCCTCAAATACCCCCAAACACAATTAAAAAAAAAACTTCTTTCCTGTGTTTATGGCAGGATTATTCATAATTGGGTTGGAAACAATCCAGACACCCCAGAACAGATGAGTGGATAAAGAAACTGGTATTTATGCACAATGTAATATTATTATGGTATAAGAACAAAATCTTGTATTACACTGATGCATTGAGGGAACTAGAGTATGATTCTAAGTGAAGTCATTCAGAGGTAGAGGGCCAGATACAAATGATCATTCTGTATAGAGATGGATTTGGAGGATTTCATGCTCAGGAGTGAAGTCAACCGGGAAAGGGGCAGAATGATGTTTTTCATATGTGTGGTAGAACGAAATATTATAAGAGAATAATAGATGGCCCTAAAGGAACAGAAGCTAAGAAATGGTCTACAGAACAGGACTTCCATAATAGGTGAAAGGAGGAGTTTGTATCTTTAGGGAGTTGACTATAAGACAATGATGGAAGGACACTGGGATCATAGTGATTAGTAGGTTTTGAAACAGTGTATTCCTGAAGTGTAAAGATTAAAGAAAAATTAAATAAACAAAATCATGGACTCTAAACGTTCTACAGCTTTATAAGTAATGACAAATCAATAAAACATTTTATTTTTTAACCTTTTACAATTATTGAGACACTAGCATTTCTCTCTTGACTTAAATTCTTTTAGTTAAGAAATATGCTATAAGGAGTTTGTAGATATAATCTAAACTGCTAAAAATTAGATAGTATGTGAATATTTGTCAATTATTATTTCTATGAAATTTCTTGTGTTACAAATATTTCAGGGGTTTAAATCTTATTTGAAATTCTTTGTGCCTTCTGATCAACTAGAAATTAGGCACGAATAAGCTCATTTGTTTTCCAACAAATAGCTTAAAAAGCTGAGAATAAGCAGAACCCCTCGTGGAAACATGATTATAACCAAGGTTAGCAGAACCTACCATCTTTAAATTTGGGTCATTAGTGATTATTAAGGCCTTTTTGTCTAGTTTTCCTGCTGTGTCTGCTTCTTATTGTGAACAGCAAGCGCCAGTGAGGCACAGCTGGAAAGAGCATCTCAGACTTTCAGAGCCCAAACATTCTGAAACAGTCTATGATTTCCCAATGCACCCATTTAAAATTGCTAATGTTTTCATCTTTCATTCATGCATATTTGTTTATTTTAATGAATATTTCTTAAAATGGACTGGAAAACTTGATTAATGATGATAAGTATGTATGATGTATAAGAATTATAAAACTTTTGTTCATGGACTTGAAGGTACAATGTTTGAGTAAGACTGTGTAACTAAGCCTTTCCATTGATTAGAGTTGTATGCTAACCAGTATTTCATGAAACAAAGCATCTTTACATTTTTATTTCCAGGAAAATTTGGGCTATTTTTATATCCAATATCTTACCTTAAAGTTTCTTAATTATACTATATATTTAGATAAATATTCACTTATAAAATCTTAGGGGATCACACATGGCAGTGCTCAGGGGTTACTCCTGGTTCTATGCTCAGAAATCGCCCCTGGCAGGCACAGGGGACCACGTGGGATACTGGGATTTCAACCACCATCCTTCTGCATGCAAGGCAAATGCCTTTCCTCCATGCTATCTCTCCGACCCCTTCACTTATAAATTTTAATTGTAATTATATAATTAGAATTATAGAAATCTCTTATTTGAAAGAGCATACTAGTGAGGTCTTTTTAAAGTAAAGTATATTAAGGGCAAAATATTTATTTTGACTTACCATAAGTACAGAAGTGTTGTAAATAATATCTAAAAAATTAAAACTTTTCTTTGCTATACTGATGATTTTTGGTAGTCAACATTTACAATGAATGTATAATAATTCTTGATATTCATACTTAACTTAGAAAAGAAATGTTAAATTTTTAATGCATTTATTATGTTTTTCTGGTGGGGAAGGCAAAACCAGTAACACTTCGGCATCACTCCTGGTACTGTATGCGGTGTTGGGGATTGTATCTGGCTTAGCCACATATAAGGCAAAGTGCCTTATTAACTTCACTATTTTCTTACCCCTGTATTTTAAAAAATATTAAAATATTTTTAGCATATGTTGATAGTAACAATATTAAAATTTATACTCAGTCAAACTTTGATCGACAACTTTTTAATGAGGAAATATTATGCATGATCAGACTATGGCTATAAAAAATAGAATGGAGAGAAAAATATGCTGACTAAAATAATAATTAAGCCTATGGAGCATTGGCAGAGAATTAGGGGGAGGAAAGGGAAAGGTAAACAAAACAGAAACAAACATTAAGGCACTATTAGGACACACACATACACAAAAAAAAATGCATAAGAAAATGCTCAAAGTATTAATGCAGCATTTACCACAAGAAGCAGTTTTATTTACTCTTAAACTGGTATGCATTGAGTTATACAAACTATCCAAATATTTTGGATACAATTTTATATTTAGAAAATATAGTAGAAAGATACTATTTTTATCCTTATTATACAAAGATGAAGAAGTCAATGGATAAGAGGTAATATATATATTATATATCCCATTTTATCTTTAATACAATAGTTATACTGTTCAGTCATGGCTTTTATTTAATTTTTATTTAATTTAAATTTAATTTAAATTTTTATTTAATTTTTTCTCTTAAATTTATTAGAATCACTGTGATTCACAATACTGTTAATTGAAGGGCTTCAGTCATAAAACTTTCCAAAAGTAAACTCTCCACCAGTGTCACTTTCCCTTCACCATGTTTTAGAACGCACCCTCCCTTCTGATTGAGATAAGTTAAGTTTTATAGATATGATCTTAGATCCTTTTGTTGGTTATTTGTATGTATTTTTATTTATCACACCTAAGAGATATCATGACTTTTAATATAAAATTAGGTGTAAGAAATATTTATCATTGGGTAGGTTAGGTTTTTTTTTAACTAAATGAAAAATTTTAGATTCCATGTGAAGTCAAGGAAAAGAAAAAACATTTGTTTTCTGTTATTTTTTTTTAAATAATTTTTATTATGACCAAAGTGAATTACGAATCTTTCACAGTAATATTTAAAGTATATAGTGACAATGAATCAGAGCCATTCCCACCACAAGCATTGTCCTCCCTCCACCTCTATCTCCAGTATGCCTCCGATGTCTCCCCACTTTTTTCCCTGCACTGCTAGCATAACTGGTCCTCTCTGTGTGGAATAGGTATCTATTCTGTTGTTATTGAATTTAGGTTTGGTGTTTGAGACTGATCACTTTTTATTTCTACTCAATGTTCATATGACTGTTTGGTCCTGGTACCCTCCATTTTCTTTTTACCCTCATTTCATTAGGTAGAACAAGTTATGTGGTTCTAGTGGGAAAAAAGAAAACAAACAAACAAACAAACAACAAAAAGACCTCAAACAGGGAGGATTCTGTCTAGAGGTTATAAATATCAATTTAAAATAAGAAAAGGAAAAAAAAAGAAAAACAAACAAAAAAACAAAAACCCAAAAAACCCAGCAAGTAAAAGA
>PVKC010003614.1:0-21630 GCA_004027635.1 Crocidura indochinensis | reverse complement strand
TGAGGAAATGTTGGAGGCACCTTCTGTCTTACAGCCATCAGTGGGATTTCAATGAATCCACTTTAGGAAGAGTGGGTCGCACTCCTCCCAGAAGATGTGTTGACCCCACATACTCTGTGTGTGGTTTCATTATGTCATATTTTGCCGCCCATGCAACCCACTCTCCCTGAAGTGGTTTCATTGAAATCCCACTGATGGTTGTAGGACAGAAGCTGCCTCCATCAGGGAAATTAGAAAGGGAAATCCCTTGGTCTAAGAGACACAGGGTTTCTCTGCCCCCTGAAGCATGCTGCCATGGGAAAAACTACAGGCTTAATACACTCTCATTTTCACACCCAAAAGTCTTTTTATGGTGCCATGAAACTTTCCACTCAGTTGAGGATGATAAAATCATGCCTCTGTAGCTAGAGATCTTGGTATTTTGCTCTGCTCATAGGATAAAGGCTAAGATAAAGTCTTTCTTTGTGGTTCTAGTTTTTTGCAGGGCATGAGTTGTGGAACCGAGAGGACGTCCTTCACTTTGAAAGCTGGTTGGTGGTTTATTGGGGCAGGAAGTTAGTCTTGGTACCTAATGGGTTAAGAATTGAGGGTAAAGAGGGTTAAAAAAGGAAGGATAATGGATTAGGATTGGGGATGAGGAGATTGAAGGGTTTCTGAAGTGGAGAGGGATAATATATGAGGAGCTATATACACTATAGGCATGGATTATTTACAATTTAGGTTTGGCAATCAGAGAGGAATCCACTGTCTACAAACTCATGTCCACATATAGACAACCATTAAAGATCTTTTCTTTTTTTTCTGTGCACTTCTTTCTTTTTTCTTTTTTATAAATCTTTATTTAAGCACCATGATTACAAGCATGTTTGTAATTGGGTTTCAGTCATAAATAGAATCCTTCCATTTCACCAGTGCAACATTCCCAGCACCAATGTGCTCCTCCCCCAACCCTGCTTGTATTCGTGACAGGCATTCTACTTCTCCCATTTTTTAACATTGTCATGCTAGTTGTTTGTGTAGTTATTCCCTAAGAGTGTTCACTATTCTTTGTGGTGAGCTTCAAATTGTGAGCTGGTCCATAAGTTTTTGTTGGAGGCCTGACCTTCATAGGATGAGTTGGAGTACCTAAGAAATAAATTAAGAAAAAAATAAGTAATTAGCTAATATATAGATTAGGAGAGAAAGAAAAGGAAAAGAGAAGATAAGGAAGAAGAGAAAAGAAAGATAAGCAAATACAGTAAAACAAGTTAAATAATAATAATAAATTGGGCCAACGCATCAGAGTTGAAAAGTTTTCCAATTTCTAGGCACTTCATCAGCTCTTTATCTGATGTGTTGATTACAAAAACTTTTTCTCATTCCATTAGCTGTCTTATAGTTTTAACAGGGTTTCTTTCACCATGCAGAAACATTTTAGTTTGAAGTAGTCCCATTTATTTAGGTTTGATGCTATAACACTTTCCCTTGGCATTCCATCATTATACTTTTTTGAGGTATAAGTCTTGAAATATTCTGCCTATATTTTTCCTCAAGGAACTTTATAGATTCGAGACTGATTTCAAGGTCATTAATCCATTTTGAGTTGACTTTTTGGGTAAAGTGTGAGTTATGGATCAATCTTTATTTTCTTACAGGTGGTTATCCAGTTTTTTTCCACACCATTTGTTGAAGAGACTGTCTTTGTTTCACTTCAAGTTCTTGGCTCCTTTGTCGAATATTACTCGACCATATATTTGGGGGTATGTCACTAGATATTTATTTTAACTTATTGGTCTGAGACTGTCTTTTTTCCAATACCATGCTGTTTTGATCACTCTGGCTTTATAGTAAAGCTTCAGGTCAGGCAAAGAAATCCCACCCAGTTTCTTGATTTTCAGTATGGATTTGGCTAACCCAGTATATTTTGGTTCCACATGAACTCTATAGTTGATGGTTCTAATTCCTTAAAAAGTGATGTCTGAATTTGGATAGGGATTGCATTGAATCTATATAGTAGTCATTTTGATGATATTGATTCTTTCTACCAATGAGCATGGGATGTTCTTCCATTTCTTTAGGTCCTCTTCAATTTCTTTATGGAGCATTTGAAGTTTTTATGGTTTTCATTTCTCTTGTCAGGTTGATTTCTAAGTACTTAATATTTTTGGATACTATTAAATGTGATCAACTCTAATCTATTTCTTCACTGCTTCATTCATGTCTGTTCCCCTGCTCCTACACTCAGTTTCTCCTTAGAGCTGTTGGGGGCTGAAACACCCAGACGGCATTCCCCTGTGCTTTCTTCTTGCCTTCCCGGGCAAGTTTGGTTCCTATCTGTTCCCTGGTTGCCACACTCCTTTGTTCTGACTTCACTTAGAAAATAATGCATGATAATTCAGGGTGTATATTGAGGTTAAAAAGTGAAATTTATTTGAACAGATTTTTTTAGACTACTATAGATCTTCATCATATCTGTCTTCCCAGTGTCACTAAACAAACACACAGTGTTCATAAAGATCTCATGCAGACATGATCTCTCAAACCTTTTTATAACCTATAAAACTGGACTGAAGACATGGTATTAACCACCTTTGGCCAAATATAAGTGAGAAGTTCTAAATAAAACAAATAATAATCTACTTTTTATATTTGATATAGGACAGGTGGAGAAACGATGAACTCTTAAGGGTACTAGACATCGTTATAAAATGAGTGAAAGATAAAAATCTAAATTATATCAAAATTATAGTTAATTTCACATATGTGAAAGTTAGCAGAATAGGTATTTCCTATTTTCACTACAAATAGCGTATTCATATATGATAGGGTAGTGAATATTTATATTTATATATTTGAAGGCATCACATTGCATACCCTACATAATGTTAAATGCAGCTATATATTAACATAGCTGAAAGAATTTTATGGAACTTCTTGATTTATTTAGGAAGAAACAATTACACACTTGAGCAGGTAGTATTACATATAAATATCTAATGTATATAAAATATAAATATGCACACATATATACATATAAATAATCATAATATACATCTATGCTCATGTGTTTATTTACTTCATTATGGTACTGGTAATTTTTGTTATATACCAAACATTGACTTGATATAAATAAAATAAATGTCAAAACATAAAAAGTGATCAATTTTTTAGTGGAGACTTAAATATGCAAATAAATTATGATTATACGTAATTCATATTTCCAATATCTAATCGTAAGTATAAGAATCATATAGAGGGGCCCAGGAGATAGCATGGAGGTAAGGCGTTTGCCTTTCATGCAAAAGGTCATCGGTTCAAATCCCGGAGCCCCATATGGTCCCCCGTGCCTGCCAGGAGCAATTTCTGAGCATGGAGCCAGGAGTAACCCCTCAGCGCTGCCGGGTGAGACCCAAAAACCAAAAAAAAATAATAATAATAAATAAATAAATAAAAGAATCATATAGAATTATATATAGGATTAACTTTATAATGATAAGCTGATTTTTTAGTCATGTTATGATTGAATATAAACTAGGCTGTTTTCTAGCTTATTTTTTGTCAGATGGCTGAACAAATGTTGGCCTTCTGCTTGCTACTACTTGGTTTGCATGGCCTCACTTATACTTTAGTCTTCAAGCTTCCTTTATACTTATGGTACTCAAAACCATTTAACTCAGCTTGATCTCGTTTCAAAATTCCACAGTTTTTTTTCAGGTGATGTCGTGAATTGATCTGAGCCAATTTTGTCATGGGCAATGGTTTGAACTAGAAGAACTTAATGTCCTATAGGTTATAATGAAAAATGGTTGCAGACTTACTCTACAAACATATATAAAACTTAATAATAACCAGGTCATACTAGTTTATATAGTCTTTCATTGGTGAGTGCAAGCAAAATTTATGTTTAAACATGTCACAGTATAAAATACTTGCCTACGTTTTTATCATTTTTGATTATTTGACCACTCTACAGTAAAATGTTCCTTATTTTTGTTTCTAACTTATTCCATACTTATATTTTTGTATAACACATCAATGAATATTCAGTGAAAGTAGCTGTGATTTTAAGACTGAGAAGCTTTTGATTAAAAATACAACATTTAAATTCATGTGTTTTACTTTAATGAAAGTATATCTCTTCATTAAATTATGATTCAAATGATGAAGCATAAAATTATAAATTTTTTATTCAAATTATCAAAAAGTTCCCAGTTGGGGTGTGTGAGCTGAAATATTTGTAGCAGTCTCAAAAACAAACCTTTCTGTTGAAAATTATGTAATGTCTGAAGAGTGAATTATTTGTCATGATCAATATCACTCTAGATTGGTAGAGAAAACATCACTCTATTTAAAATGAACTGTTCTAAAGTAAATTATAGCTACCATTACATATGATTTATTATTTAAAACCCAAAGAAGATCAAATTCAGCTCATCACCTCCTATAGCCCACATTCTCCCTTTATATTTTATATATGGAATTCAAGTAAACACATAATGGTAAGTCTTATATTTTCCCAAAACCTGCCCTTGATATGTTAATGCCATTTTGAGGGAAAAAAACCCCAGAATGAAGTGAAAATAAAGGAAGTTGACCTTAGTCTGTCTTTAATAATATAATTTGCCTTCTTTCCCTATAGCTATAAATATATGCTTCTGTAGAATTTCTATAATCTTTGCAAATATTTCTAGTTAGCTTAAAAATGGAGATCTCAAAACCAAGGTGGAAACAATAAAAATTAAATAAAACTATTGATCAGACAAGATGTCAGTAAAATGCTAAATATATATATATATTTATAATGCAATCTGCTTAATATATTATAAAGTAATTTTCTTCATTTTTGTTTTGAAAATATTGTTGGTGAGTTTTTTTTCTAATCCAAGATATATAATGTAGATATGTCTCATTGCAAAAGGTAATTTCATGGGTGAGATATCATATTTAAATATTTATATATTATAAATTAGCTTATTTTTCCTCATCTGATTCTTTTTTGATAATGGCTTTATATTTTAGTTAATTCCTCAAATACTTTTTTTTAACTTTAGTTCTTTTTATTTCTTTGGTTTTTGGGTCACACCTGGGGAAGCTCAGTGGTTAATCCTGGCTATGTACTCAGAAATCATTGCTTCTAGCTCAGGTGACCATATGGGTTGCCAGCTGGGCAGCAGCGTGCAAGGCAAATACGTAACCGCTATGCAATCATTCTGGCTTCTACTTTATTTCTTTTAATTACTTTTAGTTCTTTTTTTTTTTTGCAAGCACATAATTACTTTTAGTTTTTTTTATAATTGAAAAAGTTTACAGTATTTTAAAAACTGAAAATAAAGGTTTCATGCATGAGGAAGCCAAGAAGATGACAGCAAAACCTTTAGGTCCTTTAGGACGAACTGCGGTTCGATACCCCGGTTCTCCATATGGTCCTCCGTGCCTGCCAGGAGCGACTTCTGAGCGAATAGCCAGGAGTAACCCCTGAGCGTCACCGGGTATGGCCCCAAAACCAAAAAAATAAAATAAGAAAATGCATAGCTTTCACATAATAAAAAAATGAACTGTGAGTGCCAAAAAGACATACCATACAACTTAGAAACACATGAGCTTAATAGTGCCTGCTGTAAATAATGTGCATAGAGGACAGATTAACATCAGAACCTGGAGTGGTAGTAAAGCAGTCAGAGCATGTGCCTTGTACTAAGCTGACCTGGGTAAAAAAATTAAAGGTTTTCAAATGTGCCTTTTGCTTTCTCTCCATCAATGTTGGGATGAAGTTGGTTGGGACACTTGGCTCTGGTGATCTCACATTTAGTTGCGATTTCCACTGGAGACATGTAAGATTGAAATGCTTACTTAAGGGTTATACTCTTTGTTGTGGTGCTTGCTACCAAGCTATTCAGGCGCTTTATTCTATGTTTGATGAATTGGACCAGAACAGCTTGGGCATAACTAATAGTACATAGGGGACACGGTGGGATAATAATTGATCCTGGTTAGTCATGTGCAAGACAAGAGCCATATCTGCTATCTGATTTCTCTGGAGCTAACCCTTATATCATATTATTACGTACAACTTTCACAAAATTTTCATTTTGTTAATATAAAGACATACAAGTACACAAACACAAACACAGATGGCACGTTTACTTTCAAAAAACATGTTTGATGTTTTTGGTCTCCTTTCTTGTGTTTTTTGTTTGTAACTGCTATTATGGAAAATAGATTTTGCTTTTGCAAAATGTGCATTGTCAGGCAAAAATCTCAGGGCAAATAATGTGGTATTACATTCATACGCTATTTTTTGTTTTTGTTGCATTAGCTAGGACTTAGAAAACAAACTTGAGATAATGTTGCAAACATGAATTTTTATTTCTATTTATTTTTGGTAATATCAAAAATATCACTATCTTAATAAGATCCACATTTTCCCATGAATAACTGAGTCCTGCAGGTCAGGACATTTTCCCATAGTACCTATATATTTTTTAAATAACTTAATAATAATAAAATCTTGGATCAGATATATCTTGAAGCCATTATATATTGCAAAGTCATAATTTAATAATATATGCCAGGGTGCTAAATTATTTTGACAGTTTTTCAGTTTTAATAGTTTGATTTTAAAACTAATACAATTTTACATTTAGAGTTAAATTACTTGGATATAATTGAACCTACTTGAATATAAATTCTGAAGAAGATAAGATGAACCAAAGGTTTTTATCTGAGCCCAAGAATGGAACTGAGGAATGTGACTAGGAGAGAGGGTCTGACTGGAGAAGATGGTGACAAAAATATGACCTGTAAGTAGTTGTCATAGCATGAAGCTCACCACATAGAGTGATGAATGCAGTTAGAGAAATAACTACACTGAAAACTATCATAACAATGTGAATGAATGAGGGAAGTAGAAAGCCTGTCTCGAGTACAGGTGTGGGTGGGGTGGGGAGGAGGGAAATCTGGGAAATTGGTGGTGGGAATGTTGCACTGGTGAAGTGGGGTGTTCTTTACATGACTGCAATCATACAACTATAATCATATTTGTAATCACGGTGTTTAAATAAAGATAATTAAAAAATAAAAAAGTAGTTGTCATAGAATGTTGCAAAATGTCTAAACTATAAAGATTATTTCTGGAGAGAAATTTGAGTCTGGGAAAAGATCCTCTATTTTATTCTATTGTGTAATTATGGAAGTAGCAATGAATTCTTTTGAATCCACAGGGTTCCATTTTACCTCAGCACCAAATAACACATTCTATGTGACAACCTTTTGGGAAGGGTGTTCTTTGTTCATTAGGGAAGGCTTATTCTTTATATCTTAGTAATTGTGTGTTACTGTTTGAGTTATGCTTTAATATGTTCATTAAAAGTTTTTTATAATATTTTATTTAAACACGTGATTACAAACACCAGTGCAACATTCCCACCACCTATGTCCCTCCCCACCCAAACTCCACCTGTACTCTAGACAGGTTTTCTATTTCCCTCATACATTCTCATTGTTGGGATAGTTCGCAGTGTAGTTATTTCTCTAACTAAACTCGTCATTCTTTGTGGTGAGGTTCATGAAGTGGGCTGCAACTTCCAGTCCTCCTCTCTTTTGTCTCTGAAAATTATTTCAAGGATATCTTTTATTTTCCTGAAAACCCATAGATGAGTAAGACCATTCTGCATCTTTCTCTCTCTCTCTGACTTATTTCACTCAGCATAATAGATTCCATGTACATCCACGTATAGGAAAATTTCATGACTTCATTTCTCTTGATAGCTGCATAAGTTTCTTAATATATCAATATGAGATCAACTTTAGACTATAAGGCATTCGAAAAATAAGACATTTTAATCCATAGATTAAAAATGCATACATATTCACATAAACACATACAGATATATAAAATCAATTTTAACAATACTAGGAATTTTCATTCAGAATTGTGATCTATGATGCCCTAGAAAACTTAACAAATTTTAAGTTTCTGTAAGATCAGGGGTTGGAACAACAGTAGAGCAGGTAGATAGTTTGTTTTGCACAAGACTGACCCTATCTCTAGAGTACCTCATATGGTCTCTAGTACCTCCATTAGTATATCCTGAGAATAGTGCCAAGAATAACCTCTGAACACCTAAGAAGCCACCTTAAACCTAAACCAACACTGGAACTTAATAAATAAAAGTTTCTACTAATTCAGAAAATATTTTTCTAACACTAGAACAGGCATTGCTCTCCGCCACCCCCCAAGAACCAATCTTCCTCTGGGACATTCCTAATACTGCTCTGACACCAATATATGCTGGTTTTGATATGGCATCCTGACAATGAGGAAATGGCAACAACTTGGTCTAAGACAGGTAGTCTTACCTCACCTCCTAACGATAAGATGAAATCAGAAGACATGTCCGGAATTTGTACAAAAGCCAAATTCGCTATCTACACAAGACTGACTCTGATAATTATGACTGAGCAGAACTTATCCTGGGACCAATAAAAAGGACCCTAGTTTAGGCCCTGGCCTATGACATGTATAACAACCAAGATCTCTAATTCCAGAAGTCTGATTGAAACAACTGAAACTGAGCAGATCATCGGGAAACATAATGACTCTATCCTAAGGCTTTGCCCTAGGATCAGGGCAAAAACCAAGACCACTAATTACAGAAGACTGATTAAAATAACAGTGGTGGATCACAACTCTGAGAACTGTAAAGAAAGACTTCATCCTAGGCTCCATCTTTTGACCTGTGCAAATATCAAGATCTCTAGCTACAGAGGCACAATTTTTATCACCCAAGACAGAGCAGAAAGTTTTCAGACATCACAGAAGATCCTACCGGAGAGTAAAGGAGCATGTCTGGAGCTTGTAGTTATTCCCATGATAGTATACTTCAAGGGCAGAGAAACCCTGTATCTCTTAAGCCAAGGGAATTCCCTTTCTAATCTCTCCAATATATACAGTGCCTATGCAAGGAAAAAAACAAGAGAAGCACAAATCAAATATTTTTTCTTTTTAGGTTTTGTTATTGTTGTTGTCTGTTGCTTTTTTTTCTTTTTTTGGGGGGCTTAGTTTTGTTTTCTATTTTAGGACTGTGGTTATTGTATGGCTGCTGTCTAGATTGCTCTGGCGCTTTTCCAAGTTTTTGTTTGATTTTATTTTTGTCTTTTATTTTATTTTATTTTATTTTAAATTTTTTGTACTGTTGTTATGTTTTTCTTCCTTTTCCCTCTCTGCTCTTAAGCTGATAGATAGAGCCTCTACAAGGACTCCTCTCATATTTTGCTTGTCCTATTTTTGCCCCATTTTACTTTATTATTATTATTATCATTATTATTTTCTCTTTCTGTCAAACAGAACCACACAACTTGAACCATCTTGCTCCGCCTCACAAATGGAGGGAAAAATAATGGAGGGTACCAAGACCAAATAGTCACATGTACATTAAGTAGAAATTAAAAAAGGTTCAAACTTAAGCACCAAATTCAAAGTCAATGACAACAGCATCGATACCCGATTCACAACATACTAGACACAGAGAGGCCCACCTATACTATCAGTCTGGGGATTAAAAGAAGGGGATATGGGATGTATGTTGGGAACAGGAGTGGAGGAAGGACAATATTCGTGGTGGGAATGCCCCTGACTCACTATCACTATGTACCTAAAATATTACTGAGAAAGTTTGCAATCCACTTTTATTAAAATAAAAAATAATATTAGACTGCTTTTATAATATGGTGATATTTAGACTGGTGATAACAAACACAATAAAAGGCAAAATGTCTAAAAAGAATGTACTCAAATACTCTCCATTGTTTTACTTCAGATTACATTTATTACTACACACTCATTTTTATTTAATCAAATGTGATTTTCAGTTAAAAATAGTCTTGTTGTGGAGAAACAGTACAGATGCTAAGACACATTCGCTTTTCATGTGGCTGACATTGATTCAATATCTGACTCTGCAGAAGGTCCTTTGAATAAGACACATTCGCTTTTCATGTGGCTGACATTGATTCAATATCTGACTCTGCAGAAGGTCCTTTGAATACTGTCAGGAGTGATTCCTGAGCAGAGACCCTGGAGTAAATTCTGAACACTGCTGAGTGTTCTTTCACCCTGTAATGAAATTATGAAGAAAAACAAATGAATATCTTATGAGCAATGGCTATTATTAATTTCTATGGTCATAATTGGTTTTTTTTTTGACTTTTGGATCATACCCGACAGTGCTCAGGGGTTACTCCTGGCTCCACGATCAGAAATTTAACCCTGGCAGGCTCTAGGAACCATATGGGATGCCGGGATTCGAACCAATGACCTTCTGCAAACGCCTTACCTCCATGCTATCTCTCAGGCCCCATAATTTTAGTTTTAATTAATATGGATTAATTTTATGGAAACAATTATGTAACACCCCAAATTATGATGATGTATCTAAAAGAAAAGGTAATGACATTGTTTTGGTAATAATATGAGCTTATTACATTTTTTGTGTGTGTCTACAAAATTGTTTTTTAATATCTCATAGCATCATCTCTATTGGTAACAATTTATTTTTGCTATTTTGTGTCACACCCAGTGATGCTCAGGGGTTACTCCTGGCTATGTGCTCTGAAATAACTCCTGGTTTGGGGGACCTTATGGGACTCTGAGGGATCAACTGCTCTCCATCTTGGTCTAGCTTGAGCAAGGCCTTACTGCTTGTGCCACCACTCCATCTCTGCATTGATAACAATTTTATAAGGCTATAATAAGATCAACATATTCTCTCTGCTAATTCATTTTTGAAAACCTCATCACATCTTGCAACTTCTTCTTTTATTTTCTAATTAAATTTTTAAATGAATGTATCATACATGTATCATATAACTACATAGCAGTTAGAAATAATACAATCATGAATTTTGCAGGAACATGGATAGATCCACAAAATATTATGTTAAATGAAGTAAGCCAGAAGAAGGAGGATAAATACAGAATGGTAGCACTTCTTTGAGGTATTTAGAATATATATATATATACATATATATGTATATATATATATCATGCTCCATTGTGCTATTAGACAATGGTCTAATAGGGTAAAAAACTCCAAGCACTGTACTTGTCAGTATTTGCTTTTTCTTCTTCCTCTTCTTCTTCATCATCAATTCAATCTATGTGAAATAAAACCCACACTGTTAGTTTCTCTTTAGCAAAGGATCTTTGATACATAAGATACAGCGGACATTTCTACATAGGGTAGCTACCTACATAGTTAGACATCATTACCACATTGTTTGGTACTCGAGACACGAAATCTATGTGTATCCTAAACTGCTCCATACATTATCTAACCATGAAACCTTCATTTAGAAAGGCCCAACCCCACTGCTGATGAAATGCCTGGAAACTGGGAAAACCTCCCAACTCCTACTCACGGGGCCAATCTCTTTTATTTATTTTTGGTTTTTCGGGCCACACCCATTTGATGCTCAGGGGTTACTCCTGGTTAAGCGCTCAGAAATTGCCCTTGGCTTGGAGGGACCATATGGGATACAGAGGGATCGAACCATAGTCCTTCCTTGGCTAGCACTTGCAAGGCAGACACCGTACCTCTAGCGCCACCTCACCAGCCCCCATTCTATTTAATTTAATTTATTTTTACTATATTTACTTATTCTTTTTGCTTCTCTTTTATCTTTTGCTTTCCCTTTGTCTCTATCATAAGCTATATCTAAGAAAATTATTTATCTTAATCCAACCAATCCTTAAGAGATTAGACCTATCTTATTAGGCTCAGACCTCTAACAACACTTTAAGAATAAATCACTAATATATGTCTTTATGTGGGTATGAGTACATAGACAGATGACTTGTCTGTAGAGCCAAACCTAAATTGTAAACAATCCATGCCTATAGTGTATATAGCCGCTCCTATATACTATCCCACCTCCCCCCTTCCCAATGTGATATCCTGCCTTATTAATGCTCTTTACCCTCAATTCTTAGCCCATTAAGGTATCAAGACCAACCTCCTGCCCCAATAAACCATCACCTAGCTTCCATGCAAAAGGACACTCTTAGCCCCACATCTCATCCCCTGGCAAGAAAATACAACCAATACTCCTACTGACTCATGCTCTGTGACCCTCCTTCTCACCCCCTACCATGTAGATTGTTGCTTGATGCTGGATTCAGCTCTAGAAGGACCCCCAGTGCAAGAACTCTACCTGAGCCTTTCTGCCATAAATCATTTCTCAAACTTAATAATACCAGGGTGTGTGTGATAAAAATGTGCCCGGGATTTTATCCTCCACAAGAATATTTCAAAAGACAATGGAGAAGCCTATATTTCCTTTATATTTTTAATACCTCTATAATACTACCTATTGACCTGTTTATTCCCCAAAGTAAGGTATTCTCCTACATCACTTTGTTCCCTTAATTACTTTTTAAAATTCATTTTAATTTATTTTTTCCTTTATATATGTGTATATATATATTTCTTGTCTTGTTTTATTATTTTCTTCCTTAACTTTACCTGTTTTGGTTCTACTTGGTACAAAACCCTACAAGAAAATGTCTTGCCTGGAATAAAAGCTCAGGTCAAAACCAAGGCACAGAGATGAGATGAAGGATCCTGGAACTCTTATCTCCAAATACACCAGCAATATAATATAGAACTATTTCTTTATGCAAAGACATATTATAAAAGGGGAAATTTTATATATAGAAACAAATTATTATCTACTAGGGATAAAAACTCATACATTTTACAATATAGGGGAACCTCCCACCTTTTTTTGGGTTTTTTTTTTTTTTTTTTTTTGGTTTTTGGGTCACACCCGGCAGTGCTCAGGGGTTACTTCTGGCTCCATGCTCAGAAAATGCGCTCCTGGGGACCATATGGGGTACTGGGATTCGAACCGATAACCTTTTGCATGAAAGGCAAACACCTTCCCTCCATGCTATCTCCCGGGCCCCTGGAAACCTCCTACCTTGAACGTATGTCATGTAGCCCCAATTTAGACTCCATGTAATTAGACAGCGACTGTCCAACCCTGGACCCCTAGATCTCAGACAAAGAACCAGCACAGCTCTCAGCAACAGCTCCAGGAACCAAAATGTCTCTGGGACATTATTTTTTGTTTTTGTTTTTGTTTTTGAGGTCACACCTGGCAGTACTCAGTGGTTACTCCTGGCTCTATCCTTAAAAATCACTCCTGGCAGGCTCAGGGAACAATATGGGATGCCGGGATTTGAACCACTGACCTGTATGCAAGGCAAATGCCTTACCGTCATGCTATCTCTGCAGCCTCTCTGGGACATTCTTAATATTGCTCTCACACCAACATGCATCAGTTTTTATATAACATCCTGACAATGAGGAAATACCTGCATCTTGATCTAAGAGCAGGTTGTCTTACCTCACCACATAATAATAAAATGAAATCAGAAGACATGTCATCTTCACAGATCTTTTGATCTGTGCAAAAGCCAAGATTGCATTCTACAGAAGACTGACTGTGACAACCATGACTGGGCAGAATGTATCCTGGGACCAATAAAAAAGACCCTAGTCTAGGCTTTGGCCAGAACACATTTTTGTTATTTTCGTTGTTTTTCATTTTTTGCTTTGTTTTGTTTTTATTTTGAGATCATAGTTATTGTTTGGTTGTGGTCTTTATTGCTGTGGTACTTTATCTTTATTTTTTTCTTGTTTGATATTTTCTTTTTGATCATTTTAGTCTTTTTATTTGGTATTGTTATGTTTTTCTTCCTTTTTCTCTTTCTTCTCTTAAATTGATATTTATAGCCTCTAGAAGGATTCTTCTCAGTTTTATTTATTTATTTTTTGCTTGTTTGATTTTGTCCCCCACCCTTTTTCCCCTTTAAACAGAACTACATAACTTGAATCATCTCGTTCTGCCTCATAAATTAAGGGAGAAATAATGGAGGTACCAAGACCAAACAGTCGTATGAACATTGAGTAGAAATGAAAAATGGTCAAACTTAAACACAAAATCCAAAGCCAATGACAACAGAATCAATACCCAATCTACAACAAGCTAGATACAGAGGAGATCACTTATACTAGCAGCTCAGGAGCTAAGGATGGGATATGGGATGCAAGCTGGGAACAGGGGGGAGGGAGGACAACACTGGTGGTGGGAATGCCCCTTATTCAAAGTCACTATATACCTAAAATATTATTGTGATAGATTTGTAATGCACTTTGGTCAAAATAAAAACTAAAAAAAAGTGAATTTGAAATCCTACTCTTTCATATTTCTGATTTTATGAAATTTTTGGTAGCATTAGCATATTTAAGTAATATTAATAGTCCTAATAATTACTATCATCAAAAATATTAATTATGTGACACTACATCAATTATAAAATAATTATATATTATAAAATAAAACTACATCAAATATAAAATAATTATAATATAATTTCATTTTCATAGAGTTCAGATATCTTTTGATTATAAAATAATAGGAAAATATGTTACATACTTAAAGTATTTGAAATATAAACTATATATATGTGAAAATATATTTATATATTTAGTTAATATATTTACCAGTACAAATATATATCTAAATAGACATGTGGTTTGAAAACTGACTTTCTAAACAAAATTTTAATCCAATTAGCATCACTGTCTTTGGGGAAAACACTAGTTTATAAATGAGAAATAAGAGTCAATCTATCAAGGATGACATTATAATTATAGCAAATGTCTTAGCTGGAAACCTCAATTGATTCCTAAACTTAGGATCTATTTTTCCCTCTAGTCTCATTTGTCAGCTTGGCAACTGTGAATAACCTTCAAGGCTTTCTTGTCCTGTTATCTTTCAACAAGAAGAAATTTTATATTTTACTTTTCCAAATAAGATACCTAGCAGATCCATTCTAAACAGGCAGTGAAGATGGTAATAAATGTAAAAGAAATAGTATGCATTAAAGAAATATTTCCAAAGAATATGAAACTTTAGCAGAATTTCACCAATGACAGTATGACTGTATAATCAAGTCTGTTTGCACTCAGGTTTTGCCATTAATAGTTTTAGATGAAATATGTAGCTTGGAATACTCTCTGAGCTACATTCCATGTTATTTGAATTTCACACCTATTCTCTGTGACATGCCTATAACTTTAAAAAATAGTTCCCTCAGACATGGTAATTATATTCACCAGGCATTTGTAAAGATGGAATTGAACCTAGAGTTCTCAAGTTGAAAATGTAGGTAACAACACAGTTGGTCTGTACTTAGGAAGAATATGCAATTCTATTCCTGGAGCAAACATATCTAGAAAACTGCCAAATAACTTTTTTTAATAATCCCAACTAAGCAGGTTAATATTAAACACAAATTTAATAGATTCACGTATCATAGTGCTATAGAAAGAAAAATCTTTAAAATAATTGAGTAAAATATGTTACTCATGGTATAAGATTGCAAATTGGACACTATGGAAGAAGGATATAAAATGCATTACTTCATAATTTATTCCAAATTTACAGCCATTTGGGAAAAGACACTAAAATCCTTAAAAATAATTAGGCTGTAGTTCAAGAAGATAATATAATGGGGTTTGAGGGATAAGTTATATGCTCAGCTTTGCAAGGTTTCCTAAACCGTATGAATGACTTTTTAGCACTGATCTGGAAATGTTGGCTAAGTAACTTTAATTGTCAAAAACAAAAATAAGGACAGAAAATTACATGCTAATTCAAAACTTCCACAAAAAAATACCATCATAGATGAGAACTCCATGGTAGTTAATATTATCATTATCCAGATTATGGTAGATAGTGCTAATTAAAATCAGTCTAGCTTAAAATGAATGTTATTCTTAGATTAATATTAATAATTGACTGATATTTAATCAATATCATGAATGCTTTTAAGAATAATATTTTAAAAATTACTTTAATAAGTAAATTGAATGATAGTATTTTATAGTTTGAGTAAGTAATTGAATGATAGTATTTTATAGTTTGAGTAAGTAATTGAATGATAGTATTTTATAGATTTGATATAATTATAGATCAATGTTTATATTAATATTATATAGTTGGATATAAGATAAATAAGATATGCTCACCACTAAAATCTAATTTTACCATTTATCCTACAATTAATATAATGTAATTTGATCATTCCTCCTTTTGTCCTAGTAAACACAAAATGTTTTATAGTATAAATTTTTATTTTTTATTCAATGTGTTTAATGTGTTAAATGTTCGTGATATAAGAGTATTTGTCTATTGTTATTTTCTATCTGAATTATTTCACTAATCACAATATTCTCATCAGTGCAAATATAAGAGTTTCATTATTTTTATAGCTGAATAGTATTGTGTACATACCACATATCCATTCAATTATCTGCTACTGGGAATTTGGTTGTTTTCAATTTTTCGCGATTATAAATAATGTTCAGATGAATACCAGAGTGATTTATCTCTCTAAAATGAATATAGTATTTTTAATACTGATATTTAAATACTAAGGTAACTACTAAGATAAGTAGTATCTTAGTATTTTTCTGGTAGATGCTCAGAAATTAGATAATTGAATCATAGAAAGTTTCTCTTTTTAGATTTTTGGACAAATTTTCATACTGCTATCCGTAATGACTGCAACAATTTTCATTTCAATCAACAGTAAAAAAATGACCCCTTCATTTCATATTATATTCAATATTTATTGTTTGAAGACTTTGATATTCTCATGGGTGTGAACGGTTTCTCATTGCTGTTTTGACATGCATTTTCCTAATAATAAATGGCAATGAACATCTTTTCATGTATTTTTTGTCATCTGTTTTTATATTGGAGAAATGTCTATTTAGAACCACCTCTCATTTGAAATAAAAGCTTTACTGAGTTTTATATATTGAACTGTTTAAAATTGAAAGTTAGAGAACATTTTGTGTCATGGAATTTTACTGCCTCATAATTTGTCCTCACAATCTCAAAAATTGGTTCTCAGCTGAATACTTCCCCCATAATATAATATAATATTGCATATGCCTAATTTATCAAAAAACTTTAGAACCCTAAAACATTTTATAAAATAAATATTGTAGTTTATTTTAGAAAAATTTTATGCTGTTTATTTTATTCAACTGTATAGAAACTAAGACAAAATTCAAAACTAATATTGATGTTATGGCTTTGGTAGGCAGTATAACTTCCCTTCCCAACAAGATGTCTTGATTTGCAGAACTTGTAGATATATCAACCTCACATGGCAAAAAGAATATTACAAAAAGGAACTTTACATATAGTATTAATGGTGCTGAGTGAGGATATTGTCCCACCAGGGGTCTCAAACTCGCGGCCCGCGGGCCGCAAACGGCCCTCCATACAACATTTTGTGGCCCTGTTCTAGAGGAATCTTTTTTGTTTTGTTTTGTCTTAGTTGTTTGGGTCACACCCCCCAATGTTCAGGGCTTACTACTGACTTTGCACTCAAGGATCACCCTGACTTTGCCTCCTGTGGCCCCCAGGTAAATTGAGTTTGAGACACCTGTCTCAGTGTAATCACTGGAATCTTTCAAACAAAGCTGGTTTGCTAACTGGTTACAGAGGAAGTAGAGTAAGAGAGACTTTGTTATTTCAAAGAGATTCAGCTTGCTGTACTCACTTTGAAATGTGAAAGAGAATAATATATTAAAAAAATAAAAGATGAAAAAAGCTTCGGCTAACAAATAAGAAGAAAACATCTCAGTTCTCTAAGCACATAATATAAATGATTTTCAGGCACCACAGGAAAGAAAGACAACTCTAAAATATGTTGAATTTTGTTCCCTGAAAATCGTCAAATTTCTTTAAAAAAATTTAATGGATCAAAGCACAGTACAGTACTACAGTAAGACACTGTTTTACATGTGCCCAACCTTAGTTAGATCCCTGACATCTTTATGTTACCCTGAACCTACCAAGAATGATTCCTAAGCAAAGAGCCAGGAGTAGTCCCTGAGCACTACAAAGTTTTGCTAAAATTGAAAAATGTCTTAAAATAAAATGTTAAAATTTGACATTAGGTTTCAATAGTTTTAATATTTGTGATACTAATATAAAAGGTTACCAAACACCACTATCACCAAAGTGCCCAAGATCCTTCATCACTGTGTCTATGTAACTTCTAGTCTACCTCTTCATTTCCTCACCACCCCAACTACTGTTTAGTTTAGTTTAGTTTAGTTTAGTTTTGTTTTTAATGCAGGGACAATGGTTTGGAGTCCCCTAGTACTGTCTACTCCTTTATTTTGTCACAGAAAGTCAGATTATTAGGTATTTGTTCTCCTCTTCATGTGTCTTAGAATGTCTTAATGTCTTTCCTTCTGGCATTATCCATATTGCAGACAACTCCAAGATTTCTTCTTTTATAAAACAGATAGCTGGTGCATAACTACTAAATCTTTATTTTTGGGAGGAAGGATTGGGCCACATCCAGTGTGCTTAAGAATGCTTAAGACTCTGCTCAGAGTAACGACTCCTGTTGGAACTTGGGAAGAAATATATAGTGCAGGAGACCACAGGGGTCTATCATGTGAAAGGTGAGCACCTTAATTCCTGTGCTATATCTCCTGCCCACCTTTATTCATTTGCCATTGGACATTTGGGTTTATCTATATTCTAGTTATTGTATGAAGTTTTTCAATATCACAAATATGAATATCTCTTTAAATTTTGGTTTGTGTTATGAATCCATGATTCATTTGGAAGCTCAAGTTTTATATTTTTAAGAACACGTCATATTTTTTCCAGTGAGGCTTAAACAAAATTTTTTATGATCCTCTGGATATATGACAGTTTTAGGTATCTGACATAGAGCTATTTTGATTTACATGTTCCTAATAAAAATGACAATTACCACAATTTACTGGTAAACTCTATATGTTCCATACAAAAGTATTTGCTCATATTTTTTTTTTACTTTTAATGGGGTTATTGGATGATTCTGAGTGTTTATATATCTTCTACATTAGTATTTATCTAATGTGTGGTAACAAATACTGACTTTTTTTTAGAATGTTGCCTAAATATTTAGCTCAATCTCTAAAAAAATGGGATCTTTAAAATTAACTTAAATTGAGTTATAGCTTGTGATGATATTCAGGTCACTATTTAATAGTTGCCACGTATTGTATAATCCCTTTATTAGAATTATAAGTGTCTTCACCCTTCACTCTCTCCATTTAATTTGTTATATAAAACCTTTTTATTTTTATGTACTCAGATTTGTTTACTTTGTTTTTCTTATATTTATCAAATGGAACAGAATTATTAAAAACACTTTTGAGGTACATATTCTGACTTGGTTTTATTGAATGTATATTATGAATTTTTGTTTTTTTAATTAATTGTTGTTAATGACATCTATTATGGATATAATTTATATATTTGTATATTGATTCTAGTTTTCACAACATCATGTTGAAGAGATTTTCCTTATTCCACTCATGCACTCAGCGCCTTTGTTATAGACCAACAGTACATAAAACTGAAGGTTTATTTTTGTGGATATATTTGTCTGAGAATCTGCCATGTACTTTATATCATTGAAAAGGATTTTATTTTTTTTCACTGTTCATATAATATTGACCATGGATTTGATGTAAATGATGACTACAGTCTTAGGGAACATTGTTTTTCTTATTTCTTGTTGCTTTGATTTGGGGTCGTACTTCATGTTGCTCAGTGCTTACTTCTGGCTCTGCCCTCACGGTCACTCCTGTTTGCGATCAGGATATCATATGGGGTTCTGGGGAAGAACCTGTGTCAACTGCATGCAAGACAAGTGACCTACCTACTATCCAATCTCTTTGTTTTTTTTATTTTGGTTAAGCATGAATGCGTGTTGAACGTGTCAAGAACACTCTGCACATATAGTCTCTCTATATATTAATAAGATGGTGTAAATTTTATGTTTTATTTTATTAATATGATATACTACATTCCTTAATTTTTATAAATTGAACCATATTTGTATATATGAAATGAACATAACTTACTGTATATTCCTTTAAAATATTAAAATATTAATAAAGAATTTAAGCACCTAAAAAGAATATTAACAAGAAAATTTCTATTTTAGCAATATATCTATTTTTGTGGGCTGTATGTATTTACTTAAATAAGTTAATGCCATCTGTATAGAAGCTATTAGAGAGGATTCCTATTTATTTAATATTTTGAAAAATCTTGAAGAATATGAACAGCAAGATTTCTTTAAAATTCTAGTAGAACTCACTAGTGAGCCCATCTGGACACAAGCTTTTTTTCTTGGGGGGTATTTTTAATTATTGTATCAATTTTCTTACTTGTCTTGTCTGTAATTTGAGACTATAACCCTAAACAAAGGTGTTCCCCCAAATTCTTCTTCTTAGTAAATTATTCCTTTGAAATATATATAAAAGACCACTGGATAGTTACATTTGTGTTTTAGTTGACCTTTCCCCTCTTAGTATGAGGAATTGGTTTAAATAAAAAAAAAAAAGAGTTCTAGTGGTTCGTTGGGCAGCGGCAGCACAGGGCAGAGAGGCCATGAAGCAAAAAGCAGACTGACTCCAATGAATCTTTTCCTGACTCTGTGGTATTTTATTTCTCTGTGCTACCGTGATTCATCAGACTTGTTTGCCTAAGGTATTAGAAAGATTATTTGGGGGTAATCTAATAACCTGTGTATTTTTATTTTACATTGGTCTACTAAGGTTTTATATTTCCTCCAGATTCAATCATGGAAGGTTGCATTATTCATGTTTTAGGTTTTCCAGCTTCAAGGCATAAGGATCTTTATAGTAAACTTTTTTAGTCTTTAGTATTTCTGGGTATCTTCTGTGATTTCATTCCATTTGTCTCTGATCCTAATAATATATTTTTCTTATTTTTTTCTCATGAGTATAGCTAAGTATTTGTCAATCTTTCATATACTTTCTAAAATTGGCTCCTGGTTTCATTGACCTGTCATATTATTTTTGATTTACGTTATTGATTTTTGCTAAATAATTTAAAGTACATTTTATTTATTTAATTTTAAATATCATTGCTTAAAATGTTTTTTTACTACAGTTATTTCAGAAGTTCAAATTTCCAACACTAATCCCATTACTACTGTGACCTTTCTTACACCAGTGTCCCCAGCTTTCTACCTCTTGCAATTATAAGATTACTTTTTTGACAGGCACAAAATAGTTAGTTTTATATTGTGTATTACAATAAAATGTCAAAAGCAAATATAAAAAGTTAGTTCAGAAAAAGAAAATTTTTGAAAAGTATATTTTACTATGGGTTTTTTAAAATATAATTTTTATTTTACTCATAGTGGCTTACATATTGTTGAGAATCATATTTTAGGCACATATTAACATAAAATCAGGGGAATTCCCATCACCAAATTTTCCTCCCGCCACCTCTGTTCCCATCCTATCTCCCATATCCTCTTCTCTAACCCTTGGGGCTGCTAGAGTAAGTGGCCCCCCCTGCATCCAGCTTACTGCTTAGTGGTCTTACACCTGTTTGGTCTTGGTACCCCTCTTATTCCCCCCACAATTAGGAGGCAGGACTAGTTAGTTTAAGTTATGTGGTTTTGTTTGAAGAAGAGAAAAGTGATAACCTGGTGAGGAGAAAAGAGAAAAAAAAAAAAGG
>PVKC010003613.1:12268-38535 GCA_004027635.1 Crocidura indochinensis | reverse complement strand
AACTCATCACTATTTGTGGTGAGCTTCATGAGGTGAGCTGGAACTTCCAGCTCTTTTCTCTTTTGTGTCTGAAAATTATTGTTATTTCAAGAATGTCTTTCATTTTTCTTAAAACCCATAGATAAGTGATACCATTCTGCGTTTTTCTATCTCTCTCTCTGACTTATTTCACTCAGCATGAGAGATTCCATGTGCATCCATGTGTAGGAAAATTTCATGACTTCATCTCTCCTGACAGCTGCATAGTATTCCATTGTGTATATGTACCAAAGTTTCTTTAGCCATTCGTCTGTTGAAGGGCATCTAGATTGTTTCCAGAGTCTTGCTATGGTAAATAGTGCTGCAATGAATATAGGTGTAAGGAAGGGGTTTTTGTATTGTATTTTTGTGTTCCTAGGGTATATTCCTAGGAGTGGTATAGCTGAATCATATGGGAGTTCGATTTCCATTTTTGGAGGAATCTCCATATCGCTTTCCTTCAACAGATGAATGGCTAGAGAAACGGTGGTACATATACACAATGGAATATTATGCAGCTGTCAGGAGAGATGAAGTCATGAAATTTTCTTACACATGGATGTACATGGAATCTATCACGCTGAGTGAAGTAAGTCAGAGAGAGAGAGAAAAATGCAGAATTGTGTCACTCATCTATGGGTTTTAAGAAAAATGAAAGACATTCTTGCAATAATAATAATTTTCAGACACAAAAGAGAAAAGAACTGGAAGCTCCAGCTCACCTCAGGAAGCTCACCACATAGAGTGATGAGTTTAGTTAGAGAGAGAACTACATTTTGAACTGTCCTAAAAATGAGAATGTGTGAGGGAAATGGAGAGCCTGTCTAGAGTACAGGAAGGGGGGTGTTGGTGGGGAGGAGGGAGATTTAGGACAATGGTGATGGGAACATTGCACTGGTGATGGGTGGTGTTCTTTACATGACTGAAACCCAAACACAATCATGTATATAATCAAGGTGTTTAAATAAAATTAAAAAAAGATGAAAATAAAAAACAAGTGGTGTTGGCACAACTGGCTAGCCACTTGCAAAAAGTTGAACTTAGACCCCCAGCTAACATCATGTATGAAGATAAAATCCAAATGGACGAAAGACCTTGATATCAGACCCGAAACCATAAGATACATAGAACAACACGTAGGCAAAACACTCCAGGACATTGAGACTACAGGCACATTAAGGAGGAAATTGCACTCTCCAAGCAGGTGAAAGCAGAGATTAACAGATGGGAATATATTAAGCTGTGAAGCTTCTGCACCTCAAAGGAAATAGCGCCCAGGATACAAGAGCCACCCACTGAGTGGGAGAATCTATTCGCACAATAACCATCAGATAAGGGGCTAATCTCCAAAATATACAAGGCACTGACAGAACTTTACAAGAAAAAAAATCTAATCCCACCAAAAAATGGGGAGAAGAAATGGACAGAAACTTTGACAAAGAAGAAATACAAATGGCCAAAAGCATGAAAAATGCTCCACATCACTAATCATCAGGGAGATGCAAATCAAAACAACTATGAGGTACCACCTCACACCACAGAGAATGGCACACATCACAGAGAATGAGAACAACCAGTGTTGGCAGGGATGTTGAGTGAAAGGAACTCTTATCTACTGCTCGTGGGAATGCCGTGTAGTTCAACCTTTATGGAAAGCGATATGGAGATTCCTCCAGAAACTGGAAATCGAGCTTCCATATGATCCAGCTATACCACTCCTAGGAATATACCCTAGGAACACAAAAATATAATACAGAAACCCCTTCCTTACACCTATATTCATTGCAGCACTAT
This sequence comes from Crocidura indochinensis, assembly GCA_004027635.1. Lineage (NCBI taxonomy): Eukaryota > Metazoa > Chordata > Mammalia > Eulipotyphla > Soricidae > Crocidura > Crocidura indochinensis. The sequence goes on along the minus strand of PVKC010003613.1, from coordinate 36,723 downwards.
TTACCATCGCAAGACTCTGGAAAAAACCAAGATACCCTTCAATAGACGAATGGCTAAAGAAACTGTGGTACATATACAAAATGGAATATTATGCAGCTGTATTTTCCTATACATGCATGTACATGGAATCTATCATGCTGAGTGAAATAAATCAGAGAGAGAGAAAAAAACGCAGAATGGTATCACTCATCTATGGGTTTTAAGAAAAATGAAAGATTGGGGCCCGGGAGATAGCATGGAGGTAAGGCACTTGCCTTTCATGCAAAAGGTCATCAGTTCGAATCCACGTGCCCCATATGGTCCCCCGTGACCCATCTGGTCCCCTGTGCCTGCCAGGAGCAATTTCTGAGCATGGAGCCAGGAGTAACCCCTGAGCACTGCCAGGTGTGACCCAAAAACCAAAAAAAAAAAAAACAATGAAAGACATTCTTGCAATAATAATTTTCAGACACAAAAGAGAAAAGAGCTGGAAGTTCCAGCTCACCTCACGAAGCTCACCACAAAGAGTGGTGAGTTTAGTTAGAGAAATAACCACATTTTGAACTGTCCTAAAAATGAGAACATATGACGGAAAAGTAGAGCCTGTCTAGAGTACAGGCGTGGGTTGGGTGGGGAGGAGGGAGATTTGGGATAACGTTGCACTGGTGCTGTGTGGTGTTCTTTGCATGACTGAAACCCAAACACAATCATGTATGTAATCAAGCTGTTTAAATAAAAAAAAAGAATTAACTGAATAAAAGTAGAAATTCCATATGACCTAGTGTTCCCACTTCCAAATGATTACTTTATAACAACCAATATAAATACTAATTCATAATTACTTAATCATTTTCATGTTTATTACAGCATTCTTTATAGTAGTTGAGAGTTAGATATAATCTAAGTGTTCCTCAATTGATGAAAGGAATTATATAGCTGTGTCTATAAAACACAGTGGGATCTACTATTCAGTCATTCAAAAACAAAAGCAAGCAAACAAAGCAATCTGAAATCCTTCCTTGGATAAAAACATAGATGGACTTTAAGGATCTGTGCTTAGTGAAATAAGCCAGAGAAGATACACTTCGTATGAGTCCACTCACACTGGCACAAAGAAAAAAAATGAAACTTTTAGAATATAAGACTAATAACAATGGTTACCAGAAGGAAAGTAGAGGTGTATGTCATAAACTAGGACAAAGATGAAAGACAAATGTACATGAAAGGCTATACAGGTTGATTTTTACTAATGCATACCTCACACCTGGAACTATAATGTAATTATTGTATAATTATAATGTATATGTAATTTATAATATAATTTATAATTATATTATAATGTAATGTTATTTGAATACAACTTAGAAATATAATTTATAATATTTATAATAAAGTTTAAATCGCCAAAATTATTATATACTTATGTTCCTCACAACATAATAAATATGTAAAGTAAAAGTTTTCAAATGCATAGGTGATCAATTCACACTAAGAGAAAAAAATCAGTAAGTTGCTTTTTTTATCTTACAATAATTTCTCTTTAAAAATAATTAATGAGGAGCCCGGGAGATAGCATGGAGGTAAGGCGTTTGCAAAAGGTCATCGGTTCGAATCCCGGTGCCCCATATGGTCCCCCGTGCCTGCCAGGAGGAATTTCTGAGCATGGAGCCAGGAGTAACCCCTGAGCACTGCCGGGTGTGACCCAAAAACCAAAAGAAAAAAAAATAATTAATGAAAAAAAATAATTAATGAAATTTTCTAGTAAGTCTCCCTTATTCTATTGAGTCACATTGTGTGATGCACAGGGCTAACTCCTGGCTCTGTGTTCAGATTTACTCCAGGCGGTGCTCAGGAGAACAGAGGAGAGAGGTCAGAGATTGAACCTGGGTTATCCATGTGTGAGGCCTGTACCCTACCCTCTATAATATTTCTGTAGAATCGCTCCCTGATTCTTAGGTCACGATAATTTGTTCAATAGCCAGTGTTTTTCCTAAAACAGAGATTACAAAATACTATTTTATTTGTTACATATTAGTTCGTAAGAGAAAAGCCAAAAAGTCATTCTCTTATGGAAATCTCTCAATGATTCTACATTCAGAGTAAAACTTAGGTTCTTTGCTCTAGCCAACAAAGTACTTCAAAGACAGCCTCAAACAAATTCTTTTTTTTTTTTTTTTTTGGTTTTTGGGCCATACCCGGTGACGCTCAGGGATTACTCCTGGCTATTCGCTCAGAAGTCACTCCTGGCAGGCACGGGGGACCATATGGGGAACCGGGGGATCGAACCACAGTCACAGTCTGTCCTAGGTTAGCGCAGGCAAGGCAGGCACCTTACCTCCAGCACCACCGCCCGGCCCCCACAAATTCTTTTATCTCATTACTTTTTTATTATTTATTTATTAGATGTATAACTGATAAGCTATAGTTTGACTTATAACTACTGAGTTTGTGCATCACATATCTATTATTTTAAATTTTCCTGAAATTTGTGCCTTCCACTTTTTCTTTGTTTTTAAACCAGAGGTTTAGTATTTCTTGTATTTTTTTCTTTTTTTTTCTGTTCCAGGGATTCTTCTTTTTTTCCCTTTTATTATATTTTTTATTCTTTGGAACACCCCCTTCACCAGTGCAATATTCCCAGCACCAATGTCCCAAATATCCCTCCCTCCCAACCCACCCCCACCTGTACTCCAGACAGGTTTTCCAGTTCTCTCATTCCTTCACATGATTAGGGTAGTTTTCTGTGTAGTTGTTTCTATAGCTGTACTCATCACTCTTTGTGGTGACCTTCATGAAGTGAGCTGGAAGTTCCAGCCCTCCTCCCATTGTCTCTGAAGATCAATGCAAAAATAACTTTTATTTTTTTCAGAACCCATAGATGAGTGAGACTATTCTGTGTCTCTCTCTCCGACTTATTTCACTCAGCATGGTAGATTCCATGTACATCCATGTATAGAAAAATTCCATGACTTCATCTATCCTGACGGCTGCATAATATTCCATTGTGTATATGTACCACAGTTTCTTTAGCCATTCGTCTGTTGAAGGACATCTTGGTTGTTTCCAGAGCCTAGCTATTGTGAATAGAGCTGCAATAAACATAGGTGTGAGGAAGGGATTTTTGTATTGTATTCTTGTGTTCTGAGGATATATCCCTAGGAGTGGAATAGCTGGGTCGAATGGAAGCTCAATTTCCAGATTTTGGAGAAATCTCCATATCACTTTCTATAGAGGTTGAACTTTTCACTTTTTCTATCATCAATTGTTACATGTTATAATGATAACTCAATTTTTTTTTATCAGGCATGCTTAACATGCAGGTTCAGTTTCCTATAGCTATTCCTTCCAGGAGGTCTTTGGTGACCTTTATGTCTTGCTTAATAATTTAGCTCAGTATAGAATTTTCAGTTGATGAATACAATTTTTTTGGTTCTGTTAAAAGAAAAGTAATTCAGTTTTCACTTGTTAAATTTGGTTTTCTTTTAAAGTAATCTTCTTGTTCTCTCTGTCCAGTTAGGCCATTTTTGCATTTTCGTTCTGTCCAGTGACCCTGTAGTTTCTTTTTATATCATGCTTGTGACCTATTTCTAGAATCTAAGAGTCTATAACAGCCACTATGTTAGTCTCTACATTGTTATTTTTTTCAATTAAAACTTTCTTTTGGGTGGTTCTCAGGGCTTACTCATGATTCTTAGGGATCACTCCTGGTAGGGTTCTGGGGTGTAAGGGAAGGAACCTGAGGTGGCTACATGCAAGGTAAGCATTCTATTCACTGTATTTTCTCTCCAGTCTGCTAAAAATGTTTTTCTTAAGTTCAGTAATTACCTTTAATTAGAATAACTTATCAATGCATATTTGTTCTGGGGTGTAAGGGAAGGAACCTGAGGTGGCCACATGCAAGGTAAGCATTCTATTCACTGTATTATCTCTCCAGTCTGCTAAAAATGTTTTTTTAAGTTCAGTAATGACCTTTAATTAGAATAACTTATCTGTGCATATTTTTTTTAAACTTTTTGGCAACACTCAGCAGTGCTCAGTTATTACTCCTAGTTCTGCACTCAGGAATCACTCCTAGCAGTGCTTGAGGAACCAAAAGAGGTTCCAAGGATAGAACCCATGTTGGCTGCAAAATAAGCACCCTATGCACTGTACCTATCTTTTCCACCTAGCACTTCTCTGTACTTTCAGTGTGAACATTTAAGTTTCTATAGATTCAGAGACAGAATTGGAATTATATACTTTAGATGTGAAATATGAGATTACATAGTAAAGAATATAGAAAGTATAATCTAAAATGTAGCTAAATTCATTTATATGAAAGAACCTGGGAATAAACAAAACATCTAAATAAAGAAGTAATCAAGGAACATGAAATTCAAACAAAGCAATTACATGAATGCAACACCAGTATGATGCATATTAGATATAGCAAATACATGACAGTATAATATAAACTGATATAGCCAGTTTATGTAACCTAAAAAACATGTTTTTTAAATAATTTTGGCATTCTCTAAACCAATGTTATATATGAAAATTTTGTGTACATCTGTATAGAAAAACGTACACAATATTTAACTTTTTTTTTTTGGTTTTGGGGCCACACCTGGTCATGCTCAGGGGTTATTACTGGCTATGCACTCAGAAATCGCTCCTGGCTTGGGGGACCATATGGGATGGTGGGGGATCAAATTGTGGTCCGTCCTAGGTTAGCACATGCAAGGCAGATGCCCTACCGCTTGCACTACTGCTCTGGTTCCTTAATCATTTTATAAAAAGTATCTTTATATCATGATTACAAACATGTTAGTGGTTGGGTTTGTGGTTAGTTATAAAAAAGAATATTTCCCCTTCACCAGTGCAACATTCCCACCACCAATACCCCCCAACTCACTCCTCCCCCACCCTTTGTCTGTATTCAAGACAGGCATTTTATTTCTCTCACTCACTACCATTTCAGATATCCTTTGGAAAAGGCAAAGAAACACTGGAGAAAATCCATGTCTGTCATCTGTAAAATGGACCAAATGGGACATGTCACACAAAGGAATATTATGTAACAGTGACACTAAATAAAACCTACTGCATAATCATAGTTGGAGGGAGAAAAATGGATGGTACCAAGACCAGACAGTCGTATGTTCATTGGTGGAAATAAAAAATGATCAGACTTGAATACAAAATCCAAAGTCAACGACAACAGAAACGATACCTAATCTTCATCAAGCTGTATGTAGGTGGAACAATTGTACTAGCATTACAGGGGGTAGAGGAGGGAGAAGTGGGATGCATGCTGGGAACAAGGGTGGAGGGAGGACAACACTGGTGGTGGGAGTGCCCCTCATTCACTATTACTATGTGCCTTGAAAATCACTGTGAAAGATTTGTAATTCACTTTGCCCACAATAAAAATAAATAAATAAATAAATGCAGAATATGTTATTAGGCAAAAAAAATCTTACTGCATGCATTAACATAGATGGGATTTTAGGAATATGAGCAAAGAAAGCAAATTTGAAGAATAGTACAATCACATTAGAAGTCAGTAGATTAAAGAAAGTTTTTTATATATATCTAAAATTTAATCTTTAATCTACATATTAATATATATTGCATTGTTTCCCTAAACAATATGTCAGTATGTGGTAACAAGAAAGTAAGGAACTGATAAATGCAAATTTAGATGATTCTTTGGGAGTGGGAAGTGTTGGATTAATTGAATTTTGGGATTGATCTGATCCCATCACACGCAGTATACACCTTGTTACTCATGGTTTGGAAACATCTTTGAATGTAGCACCTTGGATTGGTGTTTAGACCACCTAATCCTGCTCCCAGGTATAGTCTTTTCTTTCCTATAAATACTTGGATTTTAAGGAAAACACTCTCTAGTATCTCTGGACTTCAAAGGAGCTTGCTGCTTCTTAGGAGCTTTGGCTTACATATTTGAATTCCTAGATTGACGATTGCTTCTAGACCCACATCTGTCCAGTGTTTTGGCTTTAGAACCTGAGGATTAATTCTATAGGACGGATTGAAGAGGAGTAACGGGGCTCACAGGAGGTGCTAAAGAACTAGGTCATGAACATGTCAACAACTGTAGTTTGAAAGAGTCAGAATTCTCTGAAGTTTACACTATAGGGTGTGGTTAGGCTTTGAATTCCAAGTAACAGAATTATCATGGTTTCTTTGATTGATAGTATCAGAATGCTCCAGATGAGGAAACTTAGTCCCCAGATAAGCTTTGAGCATTAACATGCATGTTTTAAGGCTGTTAGAATAGTCTAGCAGGTAGGGTGCTTGCCTTGTACATGTCTAATTCAAGTTTAATCCCTGTTTCCCAATATGGTCCTCTGAACCCACTAGGACTAATCTCGACACAGAGTCAGGAATAAGCACTGAGTACTGCTGGGTCTGCTTCTCAAACAAAAAAATAAAATAAAATTCATTTTCACCCAATCAGCCAAGAGTCAGTTGTATTGCTGATGACTGTATGAACCAGAACGCTTTTCATTTATTCTCTAGGTTTATTTATTCTCTAGATTTATGCACAGTGCAATACCTAAATTTAAAGCCCCCTTACAAAGAAGATATCCAACACATCTTTTATGTACAAAGAAGATATGCAACATACCTTTTATTTCACATAAACCTGACAATTGGAACATTAGTAAGTTCAAAAGTTTCTTGAAAGATGAGGAACCCTCACTAATTAGCGATTTAAATGCATATATCATTAAATATATTTCTATTCTATTAAAATATTTACTATAAATGGGACAGATATTTTAGCAGGGCTGTGCATTAGCAGGGCTCAGCAGCAACTGAATCCTATACCATTCCTCACTTTTGTTGATATTCATGCTTTGTCTATTGTAAAGCAATGGACTTTTTTGTTTTGAACTTTCCCTCTAACTATACACATATTCTTACTCTCATCACAGTATTTGAAGAACTTTCACCACTATTTTGCATGGACAAGACATATAATAGATAGGTGCCTGTAAGCTTTTTATGCTTTGTGTTGAGTTGCATTGAGTTTGTGGTTTCCGTGGTTGAAAAGATGCAGTTTTACTTCAAGAAATATGTGCTCTGGTGTGTTTAGGGGACTTTATGCATAAAGAAGTCTTACAGATACACATCTTTCCCAGAAATCTATATATAAATAAGGAAATTCAAGATGCCTTCAGATTTTTCCACTATCTATGGAGCAGTATTTACAAATACTAAGAAAATAAAAGAGTAACCCAAAAACACTATCATCAGTTAGGAATCTGTTCATATCACAGTTCTCAAATGTGACAATATTGAGTTGATCTTCAAAAAAATACTTAATGAAATCGGGTTGATCCGTACAGGATCGAAGTACATTACCCCAAAATATATGAGCTGCAATTATACAACAGGATGACAATATCATTGAGAAATATTACTAACAAAAATTAAACAAAATTCTTTTAAAAAAAGGACAGATAGGATGGAAGGTGGATGCTAATTTTTTTTAATTTTTATTGTGACTGAAGTTCATTACACAGAATTATTTATGGTACATAGTGACAATGAGTGAAGGGCATTCCCACCACCAATGTTGTCCTCCCTCCACTCCTGTTCCCAGCATGTCTCCCATATCTCCCTCCTTTGCTCTTCCCCTTTCCCCCCACAGAATACTAGTGTAACTGGTCTCCACTTAACAGCTTGTTGTAGGTTGGGTATCTGTTCTGTTTGGTGTTCCAGTCTGATCATTTTTTATTTACACTGCATGGTCATATGACTGGCCCTGGTAACATCCTTTTCTCCCCTCAATTTATGAGTCTGAATACTTCAAGTTGTGCTATTCTGTTTGAGATAAAAAGGTTAAAAAAAGGAGAAGGGAAAATTTGGTATCAACTACTAAAAGCAAATGAAATTTAAAAATCACCGAATAATATCCACAAGAGTGAAAAAAAAAAGGTGGAAGAAAAAAGAGAAGGAAAATAATATCAAAAACGGATAAAAATAAATAAAACAAAACAAAACCAGAAAAAAGGAATAATGGAGTGGCAGGGTTTGGTGTTACCCACTTTTTTTTTTTTTTTTTGCTAATTTAAGAATATTAGCTTCTGGGACCAGAGCGAAAGTACAATGGGCAATATGTTTGCCTTGTATACAGCTGACCTGGGTTTGATCCCCAGCAGCTCATATGGTTCCCCGACCCTGCCAGAGTGATTTTTGAGTGCAGAGCCAGGAGTAACCCCTAAGCACATCGGATGTGGTTCAAAGACCAAAACAAAAAAAGAATATTAACTTCTTGCATGCTCTGCTGTAGACAACATGAAGTTTAACAACTTTAAGCATAGTAAGTAATAAATTAACTTCACATTCTAATGATGTTAATCATTTTCCTTTAATTTTAGTGGTTTCCTTGGAGAAAATATTTCTTGAAAGAAAAATGTTAATTTGAATATCTGATTTTCATAAATGGTTTTATTTTTAGTCATATGATTTACATATTTATCTTGAAATTATTTATTGATTCTTTCTTGAGGATCTTGTTTTTATCAAAAAGATTTATAGAATCAGAGAAATAGCCCAATAGACTGAGCACATCTTTGCCTGAGGTTCAGACCTCATCACCTCAATCTCCTTTGAGGACTCGTGGAATTGATAAGGCACAGGAGTACGGAACTAGCAGTAGCCCCACTAACCACTGTGTGCCCCCTCAAACATAAAAATGAATAAGATTGTCTTTAAAATACTTACTGGAAATGTGGAACCGGGCGGTGGCACTGGAGGTAAGGTGCCTGCCTTGCCTGCGCTAGCCTAGGACGGACAACGATTTGATCCCCCGGCATCCCATATGGTCCCCCAAGCCAGGAGCAACTTCTGAGCGCATAGCCAGAAGTAACCCCTAAGTGTTACCGGGTGTGGCCCAAAATCAAAAAAAAATACTTACTGGAAATGTAAGTTAAAGATAAAAAAAAAACAAAATGCCATTTGCCTCAGTATAAATTCATAGTTGATCATGTTCTAATTTACTATTGTATTATGAATTAATAAAAAATATCCAGTAATACAGCTTGTAGAACAAAAGAGCAAAGAGGAAAATATGGTTTTCAGGGAAAATCACACCCAGCTGTACTCAGAGGCTACTTTTGGCTCTACTCTAGAGGTGCTTGGGGGACCATTGGGATGCCAAGATTTGAACCCAATTAGGCTGTGTGTAAGGCAAATGTCCTACCCATTGTGCAACTGCTCCAGGCCCCCAGAAAGTATTTTTGTCTAATCTAGATGTCTAAATCCAATAAAATGCTTCTTTCTTTAGTTTTTAATTTATTTGTAGAGGAATCATAACAGGTACTAAATAAGATCAAGTCAAGATTATTTAAGTGCAATCCAAAACCAATAGGAAATATAACTCATAAGTATATCCCTCTCTCAAGTCCTCCTGTCATAGTCCAGATTATGTGATGGGCTACTACAAAAGCTTCATTAATAAATGGAATGTACTTTTCAAAATCTGACTTTGTGATTCTAAGTTCATTGTAACATTAATGCCATTGCATTTAGCTCATTTATGGGTATGCCCTTCATTATCTGTATCATTGATTTCTATGCATCAATCATTCATCTCTTTAAACAATAACTACTACACAGCTTTTTATGGAGGACTATGGTAATCAAAAGCTCTTGTCTCAAGGAATCCATAATTTTGGTAAAAATAATTATACTAACATAAAAGATATTAGATACCACCATGCACATGTGTTCCGAGCTTTGTGGGATCAGAAAGCTGGAATTTGTTGGGTAAGATTTTAGAATAGGTCACAAGAGTGCATCAAAAAACACTTTTAATTAAGACAAGAATTTAGGCAATCAAAAACACAAACAAGAATACCTCCAAACAAGAATAAGACTCTGAAATATCGCAAAAGGGACAGTGTAGCAATGAGATTATCATATTTTCCGTTTATCTTTCAGTATTGCCAAATATGATCATAGCTCAGAAATAAATCAGTGCACATCACATATTCTCTTCTCAAATACACATGCATTTCATGAATAAAATAGACAAAATTTGGGAACAAAATGCAATCAAACAGAAAATTCAAGACTATAAAACAAGTCATATTTCCCCTCAAATCTGGTTTGAAAATCAGATCATGATGAATTTTTTTTTGGTTGCAACTAATTTTTTAACTAAATTTAAGACTCATCAGTTCAACTTTTAAAATTTTGATAAAGTAGAAATGTGTTCTCACCTGAAGGACTTTTCTAATTCTTTTCAGGTTGTGAATTAAGAGTAAGTTTTTCTCTTTGGAAACACGACCTATCTGGTCATCCAGTTGTATTAACAAGTTTTGAAGAAGAATGGTTGCCATGGTTTCATTGTTAGAAGCTGCCTCCCTTAAACCAAATGAACAGAAATGAACAGAAGTTCTTAAATAGCAAGAGAAAATATTGTTGAATGTCTGTTTAACATACTAATTTAAAAATGGATAAATCTATTCCACAGTAATAGGCATTCAGAATTTTTTGTTTTCTTTTGGAGTCACACCCAGGGATGCTCAGGAGTTACTCTTAGCCCCGTGCTCAGAAATCACTTCCGGAGGTGCTCAGAGAGGAAAGGAGACATAAAGGATACAGGATATGGAACCTGGGTCAGTTATACACAAGAAAATGCCTTACTTATTATGCAATTGCTCCATTTCCAAACTTTTTTTTTTTTTTTTTTGGTTTTTGGGTCACACCCGGCAGTGCTCAGGGGTTACTCCTGGCTCCATGCTCAGAAATTGCTCCTGGCAGGCACAGGGGACCATATGGGGCACCGGGATTCGAACTGATGACCTTTTGCATGAAAGGCAAACGCCTTACCTCCATGCTATCTCCCGGGCCCCCATTTCCAAACTTTTTAAACAGTAAATTATATACTTGTAAATAAATACAAATCAGAACACAAAGATTTCATGCCACTTAGATTGCTGTTATTTATAAAAATACACAAACAAAATAACAAGTGTTGGAGAGGCTAGGAAAGTAAGATCCTTGTACTAGTATAAATAAATATAAAATGGTGTGGACACTGTAAAAAAAACAGAATGGATATCTTCAAAATATAAACAATAACAGTAATTTTATATTGGGGGAGATCCCAAAAGAGACTGGAAGTGGTGGCTGAGAGAGAACAGACTTTGCAAGTGGCATCCTTTTCCAGCAACACTTGCTTCCCAAGTACCACCAGAGGGACTCCGAAGCACCAAGCTCTGGAACAGGTGATGAATGGGGAAAACAAAACCCAAAAGGAGGCTTTCACAAACATTCTCACATTATTCATTTTTGTCATTAACTAGACGATGGAAAGAAATGTGTGGTATGCATGTAAAATAGAATACTATTCATCCTTACAAAGGAAGGGATTTCTGACATGTTACATGAAAGAACCTTCAACAATATTATACTAAGTAAAATATAGTATCACCAAAGAACAAATATTGCAATTACTAATTTATAATGCTTAGAATAGTCAAATTTAGAAACACACAAAAATAGAATGGTAAAGTGATAGGTGGTAGGGAAGGAGTGCAGATGAGAAGTGATTTCTGATGGTTGGGGAGAGGTTCAGTGTGGGGAGAATGAATTGTTTGGGAAAAGTTATTGATGACTCAAAAATGGGAATTTGGTGTCAGCTGAACTATACTCTTACAAATAGCTATATGGCACATTTTACTACAATGAAAAGATCAGATGAATGTTCAAAGCAAAATCATTTAATTATCCAAGGAACATTATGTTTTTAAAATTATGCATAGCATACTAAAATACATCTTTTCCATCTGTCTGTGACAAAAAATGTTTCTAAATGATAGATCTATCCCTTGACTTTTTAAACAGCAACATATGAGGTTGTTGGTATTTTAAGTTTTTAAGACAAAACAATAGAATCATTAAGTTTTCATCTAAGATATAAAGCACAAATAATGCTTTGCCTCCTTTGTGGAAGCTTTCTTAAAACCTGGAAAGAATGTCTCTACTAAATCTGAAGTAGACCACAGGATAAATTCACTTGGTTGTGGCATATGTATCTTAACTACAGGAGAAACACAAACAATTTTGAACCTACCAGTCTTGACTTTCAATCCACTGGGCCAGCAGGTGCCGAATTTCCATAGGAAAGTTGTCATCATAGAATTGATCAACTTGTTCCAAATACTTTATTTCTAACTGTTGGACTTGATTCCACTGAGACATGCTATAAAAAAAGAAAGGCAAAATTAAGCTTAAAAGTAAAATTTAAGAGTTAACTGCAGTACATATTCTCTTCTTAGATTTTTAAGCAAATATAATACTATTCATTAAATGTAGTAAAATTTAAGTCGTCCAATTCAAGAAACATAAACATTGCTTGTATGCAAAGACAGAGTAGTGGTAAGAAGTTTTTCTTGAGTTTTCCTGAGTTTTACTGTTTCTCTTGAAGGAAAAAGGATTTTCTCTTTGTCTCAAACCTTAATCCTCCTTTGCTCTACCAGATACTTGCTGGAACCTTCAAATGAGTTAATATTCTTAATGAAGCTCCTTTCTCAATCCTCACTTTCTCTACACTATTAGAGAAGAACATCTTGAAGGCAAGTAATATAAACAAAATTTACAAGTTATCTCCCACATTTCAAAATATTGTACAGGAGGGGAAACCCGTATCTTAAAGCCCAGTTAATGTTTTCAATAAAAGGAACACCCAACAAATTTTTAGATGAATATGCCTAATTCTTTTTATGTATTTTGTATCTGTTGGGACCTAGACTCAGCTTTATGGTCCTAGATATCTCATCAAATTTCCTCTTATGAAATATGTCCTATGTAGGGAGAAGACCTTGCTGTGCTCAGTGATTACTCCTATGCTCTATGTTCAGGAATCATGCCTGGCAGGGGTCAGGAAGTGGTACGTGGTGCCACAGATTGAAGCTGGGTAGCCTGCATGCACGCAAAGCAAAAGCTTTAAATTACCTGCTGTTCTATCTCTCTAGCCTGTAGTAGGGAAATTTTTTTAAATTACTTTAGTCAGCCTCTAGAGTGCATCTGACAATAGTTTATTGTCTTAATAGTTAATTGCAAGTTAATTAAGAGCAAAGAACTTATACAAGGCATATATTTGGTAGCTTGTTATAAAACAGAACTCTCCCACCAAATCCTCCCATAATTAGAGCCTAGGAGACATTACAGCAGGTGAGGCCTTGCCTTGGACTGTGCAACCAGGGGCATGGCTTATGAACTCCTGAACATTGCCAGGAGTGACCCCTCAGCACAGAGCCAAGAGTGAGCACAAATACACACCTCTAACCTTACTTCTATCCAATTTGGAGGTTTTAAAACTGTATTTCTTTTTTCTTTTGGGGGCACATCTAGGACAATACTCTAGGGTTACTTCTGGCTTTATACTTAGGAATCACTCTTGACAGGAGTTGGCGTACCATAGGGATGCTGGAATCAAATCAAGGTTGGCCGAGTACAAGGCAGTATCCAACCATCACACCAACTGTACCAGCTTTCAGGCCCCTAACCTGTATTTTGTTTCGTTTGTTGGCTTTGTTTGGGGACTATACTGGCAGTGTTCAGGGGTTACTCTTGGCTTTGTACTCAGGTACTATACCTGGTGGTGTTTGGATTACCACTTAAGATGTCACGGGGATGGGTTGGTCAGTGCCAGCTTCTGTGCTTCTTGACTTGAAAAATAATGGCATCTTAATTACAATATTTTTATATTATATTTTTGTTTTGTAAGAAATTGTAGTTCAAATGAACGTTTTATTACGTGATTAAATATTATAGAATTTCAATAAATCCTTTAGCTAAATTAGGAATTTTTTAATCTATAGAACATTATGAAAGTATCAAGGATTTATTCTGTAACTATTTATCTGGTTTATATGGAATCATCTGGGACATCTTATCCTTGATCAAAATATATATAAAAGAAAATGATTGCCAAGGTTTGACTAAGTGAAAGCAACCAAGAAAAGAAAAGTGTTTCATTTTCACATTATTTTATATTTATAAAGACCTTCAGGCACAATCTATTTCTAGGCCTGCTATAAATGCTCAAAGGAAGCAGTGACACTCTAGATGTGAACAGAAGAGGTGGCTAATAATTATCCTGCTGGCTTTATTAAAAAAATGAAAATCAGGGGCCAAAGCCATAGCACAGCTCTAGGGCATTTGCCTTGCACAAGACCTGGGTTCGATCCCCAGTGTCCCATGTGGCCCCCAACCTAGGAGCGATTTCTGAGCACATAGCCAGGTGTGACCCCTAAGCTTCACCGGGTGTGGCCCAAAAACCAAAAAGTAAAAAGAAAAATATCTTAGGAGTCAAGAAGTCACCTGACTTTGGTTCCAATAGCAAAGGAATGAGGATGAACCCGTGACTTGCTGAGCCCAGTTATGACTGACTTTTCAGACAGGCTGGATGCTACACACAGCTGGAACATCTGTTCCCATGCTACTACAGATCTTGTCTATTTCCCTATTAATTTGCTCCTAAAAATTAATTGCCCAGAGAAAATTAATTAGTTAATGTTCCTAAGAATTCATTAATGTTCCTCTGAAAAATAATTTATTTGTTCCTAAGAATAATTTATTCCTAAGAAAAACTCAAAGTGAAATGACAATACAATTCCAATGTTTACTCTAAGATCCTTTCTACGATTTGAAAATGTGTTTTCTGAGATGGAACTGAAATGAAAGAGCAATTCTCAAATAAAAGGTTAGGATAGGATGCATACACTAACCAAGGCTTTTTTATTTTCTCCATTGCCACCTCTAGAAATACCTTGGACTCCAGGAAGTGAAATCTCACCCTTGCCATCATGGTCATGGGAGGAGGGGGGAGAAATGAGTATTTTTATATATTTTTAAAAAGAGTGCCTGTTCTTTGAGAATACTTGGCCACAAAGCGAATTTCATAGAGGGTCACTTTTTGTTCGACCCCTGTCCCCGTCGCTTGCAAAACGCGGTGACCTACCCTTAATATCAGTGGCTCTTGATCAAAGCCACCACCAACCCTGCGTGGCTCCCCCAGCTGCGCGCCTTTTTTTAGAAGCAAGTCCGGGAGCGGAGATCAGACCCCCGCAGCTGTAGAAAAGCTTGAGAAGAGCGTGGAGAGGGGCTCCCCGCATCCGCAAAGGCCCCCCACTCGCCCACCACGGCCCCGCATGCCTGCTGCAGCCACTCCATCCAAACCCTGCCTGGGAAGGCGTGTCCGTCCAACGTACCTGGTTCTCTCCTCCAGAGTCCCGATTACGAATCTCCCTTCACGGTCCCCCCAAGGTAAAGCCCCGAGAGTGGCGTCAGGGGTTGGGGGGACATTTGCATCTCCCCTCCCACTTGAGGCTTTCCTGTGCGTCAGTGCTGAGAGTCGCCGGGACTTTACTTGGGCCGCTTCCCACCCACTCTCTATTCTAGAAATGCTGAAGAGCCGGAACCAAAGCCAACCTGTCTGTCCCCTTCTCTCTCTTTCTCTCCAGGCGTCTGCAGAATCTGCCCACCCCACCCCCTAGCTCGGCAGGAGAAGTTTTGGGGTGGTGGTGGGGTTACACGCATTCCTGCATTCGGGGAGTTTCCCGGGAGGATCCCGACCCCGTCTTCAGACGTACTTGCACTAGTCTTCTTCCTCTGCCGAGGTGATGCAGCCCCTGGGAAAGAAGGGCTGGGAACCGTGATCAAAGCATCAAACTCGCAGAAACCAAACGCCTTCCGCTCAGCTCACAGGCTGGTGGTTGAGCACCCAAGATCTGGGCCCTTTCTCTGCAGCGCAGGCTACACGCACCTGCCCCAACTCTTCCCTTTGTGCTCCGGGTCGCTGTGACACCCACACCCTGTTCCTTTGTGACGCTGCCCATTCTAGAATCTCAGCGTCCAAAAACAGCTTGGGGGGGTCTCCTGGTGCTAAACCTTTCTTTTGGAAGAAACTAAGGCCCTTAGTTTGGACTAAGGTCCAAAATTTCTTAGTTTCCCTGGTGCTAAAATCTTTCTTTTGGAAGAAACTAAGACCCTTAGCGGGGTCCAAAATTTCTTCATGAATTAGTGGCTCTGCAGGGGAAAGTCTTCCTCTGAACGTTGCTTGAGCTGTTTTTCACTTCCAGAGTTCTTTCGATGTTTAGGAAAATGAAGACAATAGCTCAAAGATGGAAGGTTTTACAAAGAATGGCTCTGGTCTGCTAAGAGGATTTGATTCAGTTCAGAACAGGCTAGGGACTGCCTCACCCGTGCTTTGGGCAGTATTTATGGGGCCACAGCTTTTGATTCTTTTCTATTCTCCTCTGTTGGTATCATCACCCAAGGACTAGTATTTTGTGCTTTGAATTACAGGTTTACTCCCTGCCTTGACAAAAATTAATCAACTCCACACACACTTGCACTCACCCCTTTTGATATCACTCTAGTTTTGCTGGTCCAGAGCTAGGAAGATAGTTCAGGGGTCTAAGGTGAGGAGATACAAGGGTTAAGGTGCATGGCACATTGCATGGCACATTGACTGATCCTGAGTAGATTCTGGGCACTGAATATGGTCTCCTGAACAGTCTTAGGAGTGATACCTGAGCCCAGAGCCAGGAGTAAGAAAGCCCTAAGCACAGCTGGATTTGGAGCCAAATTAAAATATATCTGATCCAAATACCTAGGTTTGGTTTTGCACCCGTTGGGAACTTCACAATACAGACTGACCCCTAAGTAGCAGGGCATTCTTAGGGACAAGAAGTCAGGAGAAATGTCAAATTCTCTTTACCCCAAGTTTTATTTTTATTGTAGTTTGACTAGCGTGTTGACAGTAGCATTCATGTTTATTTGTTTTTAATCTCAATGGATAAGTGTTACACCTTATTAATACTCAATTCTGTACAAGATGGTCCTGGTCTGTCTAGAAATTATTTCTCCTCTCACAGAAAGAGATGCTGTTGTGTCCATGCCATCCCTAAACTCCAGTCTCACCTTTTAGTTCTACTTGTTCTAACTGCAATTTCCTCCCCCAATTGTCTCCTTATTGAAAACATCCTAGAGGGAAGAATTTACTGAAGACCCAAATCCAGAGCAGTCTTTCTCTGCTTGGAATTCTTGTCATACTTCCCATATGAACTTGCCTACTTACAATCAATATACAAATTTTTACTGATAGACTTTGCATTCTTATTTCGTGCTAATTCCCAGATGTCTGGGGTTTAATTGACACTTTTGGGAACTCTCCATTTAGAAGTCACCTTTCAAAAGCTAAGTAGCTACAAAGGGCTGAATAGCCCAACCCCTGGACAGGATCGATCTATATCATCACTCACCTAACACTTCTCACTTCTTGCCTCAGTATTAGTCATGCTAGCTTTGCTGCTTTTAACCTCACGGACTTCATCTGCTGAGTGTCTAATTCTACAAAGCTGAAAGTTTATTCTCTTCCTTTTAAGGAACTCTCCTTGAGACTCCTTTAGCAATTCTTTTGTTTGTTTGTTTGTTTGGGGCCACACCCTAGTGTTCAGGGGTTATTCCTGACTCTGCACTCAGAAATCGCTCCTGGCAGGCTCAGGGAACCATAAGGATTGTGGGGGATCAAACCTCTGTTCAGATCTGAGTCGGCTGCATGCAAGGTAAACACCCTACCAATGTTCTATTGCTCTGACCCCTTCCATAGCAATTCTTTTTTTTTTTTTTTTTTTTGGTTTTTGGGCCACACCCAGTGACGCTCAGGGGTTACTCCTGGTTATTCGCTCAGAAGTCGCTTCTGGCAGGCACGGGGGACCATATGGGGAACCGGGGGATGGAACCACAGTCCGTCCTAGGTTAGCGCAGGCACCTTATCTCCAGCGCCACTGCCCGGCCCCCCATAGCAATTCTTAACCTATTTGTCATTAGGATCCCTTTCTATTTCTAAGTCTCAAAGAGTGATTATTTATTACTGTAGTATCTATTAAAATCAAGTCGTCAACAACGTTGTATTAAAATAAACATTTTTAATGAAAACACAGCATCTTTTCTAACAGAAATGCTTTAATGGTTAGTGAGAAGGGTGGTGTTAGCATTCATATCAGATGTCAGAATAGAGGACTAAATTCTAATGTCAGTTTTGCACTTTATTTGTTGCAAAATCTAGTTTGGGTTAAAATATTTAAGAAATTGGGGCCTGTCTAGAGTACAGGCCGGTGTGGGGTGGGGAGGAAGGACACTTGGGATATTGGTCATGGGAATGTTGCACTGGTGAAGGATTTTATATATATGTATATATAAAATAAAAAAAGAAAAAGAAAAAAAAAGATAAGGCCTCCCAATTCTTACCACAGGCTGTGTTCTTTACACTGACTGGATAGAAAGAGGAGGTACAGTAAATGCACCCCATATATACCTCAACCCATGCCCCTTGCCTGATCTGTATTGTGAATTGGGGGACAAAAAAAAAAAGAAATTGGGGCCGAAAAGATAGCATGGAGGTAGGGCATTTGTCTTACATACAGAAGAACAGTGGTTCGAGTCCTGGCATCCCATATGGTCTCCCTTGCCTGCCAGGAGTGATTTTTGAGTGTAGAGCCAGGAGGAACTCCTGATCGTGGCTGGGGTATGACCCAAAAAGCCAAAAATAAATAAATTAATAAATAAAATTTTTAAGAAATATGTACTTAAGTAAAATTGTATAGATAAAGCAGATCTTTAATGCTACACAAACCCCCAACAAATGGTAGCTTCTCAAAGATAGTTGTGGACTGTGAATTAATTTCAGCAAGTTTTACACATTTCATTATATTAAATCCACTGATGCAAGGTCAAGGGTTAAGGATATATTTCAAATGATGGAGGACATACCTAGCTAGCATGCATGAGACCCTGAATTTTTTTATTATTATTTTTTTTCACAGAATTATTTATGGTACATAGTGACAATGAATGAGGGGCATTCCCACCACCAGTGGTGTCCTCCCTCCACCCCTGTTCCCAGTATGCATCCCATATCTCCTTTCTTTCGCTGCCCAGAATACTAGTATAACTGGTCTCCACTTTACAGCTTGTTGTAGATTATCTATTCTATTGCCATTTGAGATGAAAAGGATAAGAAAAAAAGGAAGAAAAAATTTGGTAGCAGCTACCAAAAAAGAAAGAGAAAAAGAAAAAAAATTAAAAAATGCACCCGACTAATAATAAAAGTAAAAAATCACCAAATAATAACCACAGGAGTGAAAAGGGAAGAGAAAAGTGAAAGAACAAAGAGAAGGAAAATAAAGTCAAAAACTAACAAATCAAAACAAAACAAGAAAAAGAAGGGGTGCTGGAGTGGCAGGGTTTGTCATTCCCTCCACCTTTTTTTGTTTGTTTTGTTTTGTTTTGCATAGGCACAGTAAGCATTGGGGAAGAACGGAAATTCCTGTGGCCTAAGAGATTCAGGGCTTCTCCATCCTTGAAGCATATCATCATGGAATCAACACCTAGCTCCATACACACTCATTACCTCATCCTAAGGGCTTTTTATGTGGTGCCAGGAAACTTTCCTCTCAGTTGTGGGTGAGAAAATGAGGCCACTTTAGCTAGCAGTCTTGGTATTTGTGCAGGTCCTAGGACAAGGTCTAGGTTAGTCTTTATGGTTCTAGAGGTTCTGTTCCATCATTGTTGTTGTGTTCAGTCTTCTGTAACAGATGCTCCCTGTTTTCATTCAATCCCTAAGCTGAAGTATGGGATATTATGGATCTAAGGGTTTTGCTCAGTTTCTGTTGTCAAAGTTGGGCCTCTGTAATAAGAAATCTTTTTTTGTTTTTTAATAAGAGTCCTGGGCTACAGTCTAGGGTAGGGTTTTCCTTATTGGTCCCAAGGAAAGTTCTGCCCAGTTTCGGTTGTCAAAGTCAGTTTACTGTAGATGGTGCTCTTATTTTTCTTTTCTTTTTTTTTTTTGTTTTTGTTTGTTTGTTTATTTGTTTTTTTGGGTCACACCCGGCAGTGCTCAGAAATTGCTCCTGGCAGGCACGGGGGACCCTATGGGACACCGGGATTCGAACTGATGACCTTTTGCATGAAAGGCAAACGCCTTACCTCCATGCTATCTCCCGGGCCACAGTGTTCTTATTTTTCACAGTTCAAAGGACAGTACATCTTCTGATTTCCATTTAGTGTTAGGTGAGGTGGTAGGACAACCCAGAGACCCTGAATTTAAACCCCAGCACCCATGGTTCCTCAAGAACCTCTGAGTATTATTCTGCTGGAACAGTAGGAATGGCCCAATCTCACTTTTTCTAGCATCATTGGATATGGCCTCATACAAATCTACTGATGTATTTTGTTTTATTTTATAGTGCTTTCATGATCTATAATGTATTAAGATTTATGGTCTAACATACTCTGCTCATGGATTGGGAGGATTAACATCATTAAAATGCAAAGCTTTTTTAAAGATTTATTGCAATCCCTCTAAGGATACCCATGACATTCTTCAAACACTTCTGAATTTCATTTGGAACAATAAACATCCATGATTAGCTAGATCAACCCTTGGAAAAAGGAATGCAGGAAGCATCACTTTCCCCAACTTTAAAGTGTATTATAATGGAATAAAGACAGACCCTCAGATCAGTGGGACAGATGAATATTCAAAGAATGTTCCCCAGACATACAATCAACTAATCTTTGATAAAGGGGCAAGAAATGAAAAACAGAACAAGAAAAGCCTTTTCAACAAATGATATTGGAATAACTGGTTGCCCACATGCAAAAAAGCAAACTTAGACCTCCATCTAACGCCATGCATAAAGGTCAAATCCAAATGGAGTAAAGACCTTGATATCAGACCAGAAATCATAAGGTATATAAAACAACATGTAGATAAAACACCCCATGACATTGAGACTAAAGCCATCTTCAAGGAGGAAACAACACTCTCCAAACAAGTGGAAGCAGAGATAAACAAATGGGACTTTATTAAGCTCAGTATCTTCTGTACCTCAAAGGAAATAGAGACTAGGATACTAAGGCCATCCACAGAATGGGAGAAAATAATTCACACAATACCCATCACATAAGGGGCTAAAATAGAAAATATACAGAACTTAAATAGAAAAAAAAAATCTAACCCCATCAAAAAATGGGGAGAAGAAATGAACAGACACTTCCTCAAAGAAGAAATACAAATGACCAAAGACACATGAAAAAATGCTCCACATTACTAATCATCAGGGAGATGCAAATCAAAACTACAATAAGGTACAATATCATGCCACAGAGAATGGCACACATCACAAAGAGCAAGAACAATCAGTGCTGGCAGGAATGTGGAGAAAGGAACTCTAATTCATTGCTGATAGGAATGCTGTCTTTATGGAAAACAATATGAAGATTCCTCAAAAAACTGAAAATCGGGCTCCCATATGATCCAGCTATTCCATTCCTAGGTATATACTCTAAGAACACAAAAATATGGGGCCCGGGAGATAGCATGGAGGTAAGGCGTTTGCCTTTCATGCAAAAGGTCATCGGTTCGAATCCCGGTGCCCCATATGGTCCCCCGTGCCTGCCAGGAGCAATTTCTGAGCATGGAGCCAGGAGTAACCCCTGAGCACTGCCGGGTGTGACCCAAAAACCAAAAAAAAAAAAAAAAAAGAACACAAAAATACAATACAAAAATCCCTTCCTCACACCGATATTCACTGCAGTGCTATTTATAATAGCCAGACTCTGGAAACAAACCTAGATGCACTTCAACAGATGAATGGCTAAAGAAACTGTGGTACATATACACAATGGAATATTATGCAGCCATCAGGAGAGATGAAGTCATGAAATTTCCCTATACGTGGATATACATGGAGTCTATTATGCTGAGTGAAATAAGTCAGAGGGAGAGAGATAAACACAGAATAGTCTTACTCATATATGGGTTTTAAGAAAAATAAAAGACATTTTTGTAATAATGCCCACAAACAGCAGAGATGAGCACTTGAAGGACCAGTTCATGATATGAAGCTCACCATATAGAGTAGTGGGTGCAGTTAGAGAAATAACTATATTGACAACTATATAGTATTTTGTATTTATTTTATATATTGTATTTATTTTGTATTTAGAAGGGGAGGCCAAAGGAGACGGTTGGGCAGAGGCAGTTGACAGGGCAGTTGGAGAGAAGGATAAAAGGGGGAGGTGGTGGAGAAGCGCTGAAGCTGCTCCTAGAGGTTGGAAGTGGCCTCGGCTGGCAAGCGCCGGGCTGAGGGGAGGAGAAAGGGACAGATGGAGGGAATTCTCAATTTTATTCCATTGATCAGAGAGTCTGATTTTATTTCAGTTCTACCTTGTTCAGATTGGCATGTCTATTACAATTTTCCCTTTTCTTTCTTTCTTTCTTTTTTTTTTTTTTTTTTTTTTTTGGTTTTTGGGCCACACCCAGTGATGCTCAGGGATTACTCCTGGTTATGCGCTCAGAAGTCCCTTCTGGCTTGGGGGAACACATGGGACACTGGGGGATCGAACTGCAGTTCATCCTAGGCTAGTGCAGGCAAAGCAGGCACCTTACCTCTGGTGCCACTGCCCAGCCCCTCCCTTTTATTTCTAATCATTTATAAGTATTTTTTAATTTTTTATGTATGAGTCAAGGTAGGGGTTTGTTGATTTTGTTGATCTTTTTCTTTGAGAAACAAACTTTTGATGCCTTTTTATTTATGTATTATCAATTTCACTCTAATTTTTTATTTTGTTTGTTTCTGTTTGGGGGCTACACCCGGTGATACTCAGGGGTTACTCCTGTCTATATGCTCAGAAATTGCTCCTGGCTTGGGGGAACCATATGGGAGGCTGGGGGATTGAACTGTGGTCCTTCCTAAACTAGTGTTTGCAAAGCAAACACCTTACCTCTAGTGCCACCACTCTGGACCCCACTCTAATTTTTATTCATTTATTTCGAACTTGCTTTTTTTTCAAGTTTCTTAAGATGCTTGTTTATTTAGATCTTGCTTCCTGGTTAAAAACAATAACAATAATATGAACAAACCCTGAATTTATTTCTATTCGCTTGCTTCTTAATACAACTTTTGTTGTGTCCCTTATATTCTGATAGTTCTTGTCTTCAATCTCATTTGTTTCCAGGAATTTTTTAAATTTCTTCTTTGACTTCCTCTATGATTCAGTGGCTCTTTAACATTATGCTGTTGGTTTTCAAATGTAGACCATTTCCTCAGCTTTTTATAATGGTTTAGTTTTACTTTATTAATATTTTCATTTAAAAAGATATTTAGAGGGGCTGAGCTATGGTGCATTGTTAGGGCGTTTGCCTTGCATGCAGGTGATCCAGGAAGGACCATGGTTTGATCCACTGGCGTCCCATATGGTCTCCAAGCAGGAGCGCATAGCCAGGAGTAACCCCTGAGTGTTATCGGGTATTGCCCAAAATCTCTCTCTCTCTCTCTCTCTCTCTCTCTCTCTCTCTCACACACACACACACACACACACACACACACACACACACACACAGATATTTAGAATGATTGCTTTCTTCTTATCCCGGGAAAATTCCCCTGTACTAAAGAAAACTGTATACTTAGTTTTGGGGCAGTGGAAAGCCCTATAGTGCCTATTAAGGTCACCTCTTCCATTTATTCCTTTAAGCTAATGGTTATTCACTGATGTTTTATCTGGTTGATTTAGCCAATGATGAGTGAGGGGCTCAAACTTCCTGCTATTGTATTGAGGCCAATATATTTTGTGGGCATGAGAGTTAAGCTTTCAATGAATAGCTCCTTTAATTGCTACATAATATCCCTTTTTTGTCTCTTCCTTTTTCAAATTTAAATCCTATTTTGTTTCATCTAAATATGACTACCCCAGCTTTGAATGCTATAATTTATTTGTATGAATGTTCCATACAAATTTATTTTGAGCCTGTGTTTATCATCACAGATCAAGGGTATCTCTGGCACCTAGCAGAAGGTTGGATTTAATTTTTTATCCATCTGACCACTCTGGCATTTTGATGGGTCAGTTCAGGCAGTAAAAATTTTGTTTTTAGAATTTTTAATTAAATTTTGGTTATAATTTATAGATTTTTCTACATAAATGTTGGCCATTTTCAGAGTTTGTCTTCGTTTAGTGCTCTTTTTGTTCCTTTTCCCTTACAATCATCAATTGCCTTTTTACCTTCAAAATATTTGTTTTGAATGTTGGAACAGAACCTCTAGAACCTTAAAGACTCTATCCTAGGTCTTGTCCTAGGACCTGCGCAAATACCAAGATTGCTTGATACAGTGACCTGATTTTCTCATCCACAACCGAGAGGAAAGGTTCCTGATACCATAAAATAAAAAAAAAAAAACAACCTGGGATATGGCAATGAGAGGTATGGAGCCAGTGGTTGTTCCCATGACAATATGCTTCAAGAGTAGAGAAACCCTGAATCTCTTGAGCCACAGGAATTTCCTTCCTACTTACTGTGCCTATACAAAAAAAAAAAAAAAAAAAAAAAAAGAGGTAGGGTAACACCAAACCCTGCCACTCCAGCACTTTTGATATTA
>PVKC010003613.1:0-12168 GCA_004027635.1 Crocidura indochinensis | reverse complement strand
TCTTCTCTTTTTCTTAACCTTTTTTATCTCCAACAGAATAGCGTGACTTGAATCATTCAGCCTCATAAATCGAGTGGGGAAAAGGATGATACCAGGACCAGTCATATGAACATGAAGTGTAAATAAAAAATAACCAGACTGGAACACCAAACAGAATAGATACCCAACCTACAACAAGCTGTAAAGTGGAGACCAGTTACACTAGTATTCTGTGGGGGAGGGGGTAAAGGAGGGAGATATGGGAGACATGCTGGGAACGGGAGTGGAGGGAGGACAACATAGGTGGTGGGAATGCCCTTCATTCACTATGTACCATTCATTGTCACTATGTACCATAAATAATTTTGTGTAATGAACTTCAGTCACAATAAAAATTAATAAAAAATATTTGTTTTGAAATTATCGCTAAATTAATCTGGAGATTTTGAGATATCTACTAATATGCTCAAAGCAAGTGAGCCTTAAATTCAATTTTAAAAAGTTCTATTATTACAGTCCTCATTCCCACATTTTATTGTTATTATTTTTTATAGTCCACTATTTCCTAATAAAGCCTCTTTGTCTTTGATAGAAGACAATTTAGTGCTTCTTGTAGACTTGGTTCAGTAACCATGCTTTATTTGTTATTTCTCTGTAAATCTTTGTCATTTCTCCAAATCAGAGTCACAAAGCAGCTTAACTATATTCATAGCTTAGCACTGATATAGCCACTGATTGAATGAGTTGTATATTGTATACATTAAATATTCACATCCAATGTGTTGACTATATTATATGATTCCTTTGTAGGGTTTCATTTAAAATATCTTATGATATTTTATGAGCCTTATGAGAATGAGAGTTAAATTTTCAATGAATAGGTCCTTTAATTATTATGCAATATCCCTTTTTTTTGTCTCTTCCTTTTAAAAATCTAAATTCTATCTTGTTTCATCTAAATATAACTATCCCAACTTTGAATGCTATAATTTATTTGTATGATTGTTCAATGGGTTTATACACTGAGCCTATGTTTATCATGATGATCAAGATCATTCTTTTTTTTCCCTTACTATTGCTACTTTCAGGATTCTATTTTAATTTTTACTGTTTTATAGCAGGTCATGCTATTCTCTTCAGTTTGTATTTATTTTCTTGAAAGATGTTGAGTTTCTTAGATGTGGGTATATGATCCAACCCTCAAATTGAAAGAAATCTCAGCTATCATATCTTAAATCAATAATTCTCTCCCATTATCTCTTTCCTCTCTTTCCAGAGCTCCATGTAATGTGGCTATGCTATTCCATAGATTCTTTTATGCTTTCTTTTTTTTTGTCCCCTAAATTCCCAATACAGACCAGGCAAGGGTCTGGGTTGAGGTGTATATAGGGTGCATTTACTGTACCTCCTCTTTCTATACAGTCAGTGTGAAGATGGTAAGAATTGGGAGGCCTTTTTTTTTCCTTTTCTTTTTTTTTGATTTTATTTTTTTTAACTTTTTTTTGCTTTCTTTTTTTCTGAATTCTATTTTTTTCTGTATGATTTTTTATGGTATCATATACCTTATACTGTCATTCTGCTGCTGAGTTCTCTATTGTGTTTTATAACCACCCATTCTGTTCTTCAGTAACTTCCATTGGAAGTGTTCCCATCTTTACTCTTTCCTTGTTCGAGCATTCTTGATGCTTTCCTCACTTACAGAACTTTCTTACTAAGTGTCAGCTTGAAGTCTCCATCAAGGACTTTAGAAAACTGTGTGCTTGATGATCTTCTCAGACTTTTGTCCTTTTCTTCCCACAGATAACATCATATTTAATCATAAAATATTAAAGCCTTTCCTCCAATACCAACCATAAGACAAGATTGTCTACTCTCACCGCTATTATTTACAAGATATTGAGTCTTAACCACACTAATTACGTAAGAAAATGAAATTAAGGGATTCAAATTGTAAAAAAAAAACACTTCAATCACTGTTTCTAGGTGACATGACTTGATGTGATCCATAGGAAATTCTAATTCTGATATAAAAACAACAAACTTATACAGTAAAGTGATATGGACTTGGTAATGGAGCAATTATCAATTATTGCAACTGACCACGAGAGAGAGAGAGAGAGAGAGAGAGAGAGTGAGAGAGAGAGAAAGAGAGAGAAAGTAGACACCAAGTATAATTTTTATACTTCCTAAAGTCTGAAACCTGCTGCCTCTGCCCAGGGGTCTCTGAGGGGGAGAGATAGATGGAAATTCACTGGCCAGAGGTGGCTGGGGGAGGCTTGGGTTCAAGAAAGAAAGAGATGGATAGATACAAAGCAGGCAGCAACTTGCTGATGCTTAATTTCTGACCCTGAGTCAACAGGCACTGCTCTGTTCACTAGGGCACCTCTCCCAACAATGGTCAAAATTTTTCCTTTTATACCCAGCATGACAAGAGGGTGTGTCCAAAGGGTGTGTGTAAGGAGTGTGTCCAGGTTCAACTGTCGTTACAGTGGGGATATCCAGGGGGCGTGTCCAAGTCCTATGGCAGTATCCAAGGGGTGCATCCAAGGTAACTGCCATTGCATCAACAATATTCAGGACAGTGTTTTTCAAACA
The DNA here is from genome assembly GCA_004027635.1 of Crocidura indochinensis. Lineage (NCBI taxonomy): Eukaryota > Metazoa > Chordata > Mammalia > Eulipotyphla > Soricidae > Crocidura > Crocidura indochinensis. The sequence continues at coordinate 9,594 of PVKC010003613.1, read as the reverse complement.
CCCAAGTCTGAATAAGAATGGTTCATAATCCACACAATGAAATACTATGCAGATGTTATAAAATGAAGTCATGAACTTACATGGATGGACATGGAGACTATTATGTTGAGTAAAATGAATCAGAGGGAGAGATACAAACACAAAATAGTCTCACTGACCAGTAGGATTTAAGAAAACTAAAAGACAGTATGGTAATAATACCCAGAAACAATAGAGATGAGGGTTGGAAGGACCAGTCCATGATAGGAAGTTTACCACAAAAAGTGGTGAGATCAGTTAGAGAATTAACTGTACCAACAACTACTGTAACAATGATAGTGATAGGAATAGAATCTCTGTCTCAAAGACAGTCAGGGTCTGAGGGAGGTGGGAGATGGGGAACATTGGTGCTGGCCACAAGTTACACTGATTAAAGGTGGTATATATTCGATGACTAAAACTCAAATATGAACATTTCTGAAACCATGGTACTTAAATAAAGTAATTATTATTAAAAAAAAAGAGAGAGAGAATGAGTGTATATTCTTTTCCTTTTGAGGTAGAAGGAGGAGTTTGGGTCATACCCAGCAGATGATTAAAGGCTACTTCTTGCTTTATACTCAGAAATGACCTTTGGTGGTGCTTGAAGGATCATTTGTGATCAAACTATTAAACTGGAGTTGACACATTATGGTAAGTACCTTACCTTTTATGTTACTCTTTAGCCCTTCCATTTTTCTTTCAACTAAAAATGTGTTCTGTGGAAAATAAAACAACTTGACTGGATTCAGAGGACAAGATACTGGTATAAAGTTTTCCTTTGAGAAAAACAACATACATTGTTATGTATGTTTCCCAGTTCATTACACAGAATATTAGAGACATGTACTGAAGGCTCAAAACTTCATGAAATTAATTTAGTCAGATTAATTAAAATATCCTTCAACCAAACTGGTATTTCATTAAAAATTGTGCAGTGGTGAAGATTATAAAGATGATGTGCACAAGCCAGCAATTCTGCCTTAATTTAATTCTAGGGCACTAAAAATTCTGTTTAGTGCTAGGGAGCCAGCAGTTTTACCCATTGTTGTTTGGGTACTACTAGTGAAAATATTAATGGAATTAAAAGGCATGGCAGGGACTAGATAGATAATACAGTGGGTAGGATGCTTGCCTTGCATGAGGCTGACCCAGGTTAGATACTTAGAGACCAATATGCTTACCACCCAGTTACCACTAAGAGTAATTCTTGAGGTAGAGTAAGGAGTAACCCTTTAGTGTTCCCCAAACCAATAATATTATACAACTAGTTTTCATTTTAAAGACTTCCAAAAAGATCATGAGATCATTGGTGGGGATATGTAGACACTTCTATCTGCTCTATTTCTTTAATCTGTTTACCTTGAGTTAAACAAGACATTATGCGATTTCTCACTCAAATGAACACATTGTTCTTCTCAATTTGGGGGGAATTTGTTTGTTTGTTTTTGGGTCACACTCGGTGACGCTCAGGGTTACTCCTAGCTATGCACTCAGAAATCGCTCCTGGCTTGGGGTTTCATATGGGACACCAGGGGTCCATCCTAGGTCAGCTGCGTGTAAGGCAAATGCCCTACTGCTACTCCACCACTCCAGTCACAACACATTGTTCTTCTAGTATCTGTCTTCCCAAAAATGTTCCAATTCAATGGCTGTCATGATTTTTCTGTGTACTAAAACATGAACCTTCAGTTGCCTTGTTCATAAGTCCCTACTATGACTTCTATTATTTTAAAATCTCATTTTGCTGAGAAATCTCAGATTATAGATCTGTAGAAAAACGATATTATTCCTTATAGTTTTCTCACTTTGCTACTTTTTAATCTGTATAAAACCAGATAAACTCCCTAATCTAGTTCCAATGACCCTATAAAAACGGGGATATTTTATCCCATTTGAAAGTGCTTGAAGAGTCATCGATCTATATAAAAACTGTGATAAAGAGAGATGCTCAAGAAAAGCTTGGTAGTAATAGAAAAATAATCAGGTTGTGCAGAGAAACTCTGAAGGCACTAGGTTGGCCTTTGGCCTTTCCTATTCACTAAGGTACAGATGAATCAATGAAGTCCATTGAAGGCAGAGAGGATCAAAGTCTGTTCTGTCTGATGTTTCCACCATGCTAAAAAGAGCTATTTATCTTAGGGGCAGCCAGAGAGGAAGTAAAGGGGCTACCTATCTCATTGCCGAAACCCAACTTCATATGCTTCCAATTGTTACACCAAGAATAAACTTCTGTTGAGTTTTTTTTCATTATTTGCTTTTTGTTTGTTTATGTGATTATCTGTTACCTCTGTCCAAACTTCCTTTAACATATCTCAAAGAAACTGAGGTGGACGTTGAAGACTGCCCACATAAAACATGGACATATGCTGAGATAGCACACACTAATATCCATTAAGTGATACAGAAAGTATTCTTGGGACAATTCAGCTTGGTGTGAGTCTTACTGTGGGTAGAGCCCTTACATTCTGCTATTAGAAATCACTCTTGGCAGTGCTGGTGGACCATAAAGGGTGTTGGAGTTGAACTTGGATCAGGTGCTTACAAGGCAAGTACTATCTCTCAGGCCTCCTAGAGAGCTCAACTTCTACCAGAACAGGGACAATATTTTGTATTTTGTATCAAGGGCTTAATATGTATTTTTTTTCTTGTGGTTTTTGGGTCACACCCGGCAGTACTCAGGGGTTACTCCTGGCTCCGTGCTCAGAAATTGCTCCTGGCAGGCACGGGGGACCATATGGGGCACCGGGATTCGAACCGATGACCTTTTGCATGAAAGGCAAAGGTCTTACCTCCATGCTATCTCCTGGGCCCCTTAATATGTATTTCATCTGAATGAAGGCTCTCATCTAGTTGGCAATGACTCTGCTCCCTCTACTGTTACCTGGAGGTATTACATTCACAAATTAATTTTCTTTCAAAAATAATATTTATCAGCTCCAGCTTCATATCAAAGTTTAGCAACTGCCTATCCCTGATTTTACCTAATACTTACAGCACTTAACTAGTTAACTATTTTTAATTTCCAGTTGCCAGACAAGAAGACTAAGGCTTAGTGGGACTGGTCAGTATTAGATTAAAAAAAAAAAAAAGACAGCATGGAGCCAGAGAGATAGCACAGCGGTAGAATGTTTGCCTTGCATGTGGCCAACCTGAGATGGACACATGTTTGGTTCCTGGCATCCCATATGGTCCCCCAGCCTGCAAGGGACCTTTCTGAGTGCAGAGCCAGGAGTAACTCCTGAGCGCCACCAGGTGTGATCCCAAAACAAAACAAAAAATAGACAAACATGGTCATAAGGATTGGAATGATAGCACAAGGGTGAAGACACTTGCCTTGCATGTGGCCAACCCTAACTGAATCTCCAGCTCTGCATCTAATCACCCAAGCACTGCTGGGAGAGACCCCTGAGCACAGAGTCACTCAGGAATAGCCCTGAAAAACTACCTGAGTGTGGCTCCAAACAAGCAAACCATTTACCACTGGGTCCCAAGAAGGGAGTGTTTAGAGTGAAAGATCAGAAAAAACATGGGCCACAGACCAGCAGGCACCAGAATGACCAATAAAATCCCTTTGTTGGCTAGCCCACTGTGGTGCATATCATCTGACTGATTTATGTTAATCAGATGATAGGGACAGAGTCAGGATTCAAACTCAGACCTGTCTGATTTTGGAAATAAAATTTGTAATAATTTTCCAATACTAAAATTCTTACCTATTGTCATGAAAAAAAAAACAAGTTTTTTGTACGCTGTGGGGGAAATAAATTTAAGAATTTAGACACAAATTTCCAAATAGAAAGATGCACTATTGGTTACAGCTTATGATGGGTAAGCTCTGATCCTATACTTTAGGAGTGAATAATTATTTAGTAACACTTTGAAAAGTTCTCTGAGAATAATAGGAGAGATACTTTGCCTCCAGTGTTCCAAAATCATTTAGCCAACTCTATGGTTTACGGAGTCTTGTTTATACTCTGCATGTGGTGACTATTTCTGTTGAAGCCACAAATTAGAAACTGAGGCTTGAACAGGAAGAACTCTTCTCCCAGCCATAAACTACCCACCTCACAATTTCTTAGCCACTGGATTCTATTTTGTGTCGGATGACTTTTGTTGAAACCGAATACTTAGAGGTTCAGGACTAAAAGTTATTTTCCTTTATTGTTCCAGTTTTGGGCTCAATGTCTGGCATGAAGCATTCAAAAACATTGACTGACCAGATGGTCTAACAGAGAGGTCTAATATGATACTTTATCTAAATCTAGAGACTATTTTGTTCACTTTCCCATTCAAACTTCATTATTTCATCATCATAGAACCTATAACATTACCTAGATACCACTCTACCACTTTATACATTATTATATGTCATCTTGTAACATCACCCTATATTTTCTTCTAATAAGCTCTCACATTTATAAGCCTCTAATAGTTACAAAAAGTTGACCCAGATAGTCAAAAGCATAATTTCTTTTACTTTCCTTTTATAAAGATCTACCTAGTACCTATTTTTATAATTTCAGAAATACAAAAAAAATTTTATCTTTTTTGGGGGCAAAATAATCTATAAAGTTCCCAGGCTCATAGCATACTGAAACTGAAACGTAATAGGATTTCTTGGATTTTATGTGGTAATCCTAACCCCTACTAATCCAATATGTACAAAGCAGATGTCCCCAAAACCCTGTCAAGGTATTAAGGCTGCATATTTGCCTGGAAATCTACTCATTTTAGTATGAAATGTTTACTGGGCTCTTCATTATATTCATCAAAACGAGAATTTCTTAGGAAGAGCTCTCTTTGAGGAATATTGGCAGAAGCAAAAGAAGAATATGAAATAAATAAGTGCGGGGCCGGGCGGTGGCGCTGGAGATAAGGTGCCTGAGCTAACCTAGGATGGAGCGCGGTTCGATCCCCTGGTTCCCCATATGGTCCCCCGTGCCTGCCAGGAGCGACTTCTGAGCGAATAGCCAGGAGTAACTCCTGAGCGTCATTGGGTGTGGCCCAAAAACCAAAAAAAAAATAAATAAATAAATAAGTGCTCAGTTGGACTATAGCAATACTTTTTCTAATTCTTCTGCATTATAAGTAGGAATTATGTATATTGCTATAGTCCAATTTCAGTAGTCAGAAAGTTCTGGTTCAGAATCTCTGGTTTTCCACTGCCTCAATCCACCTCAAGTTTAAAAGGTTAGTAGACTTGTATTCAGGCAGGCAAAAAATAATGATGTTTAGACTAACAATGCCGGGCTAAGACTGGCATTTCTCTGAATAATAAGAAACAATCTGAACACACCATGCTATGGAGAATTGTAAATATGTCAATTGGCATTAGAGTCTTTGAGAATAATTGATCAGTTTGTTTACCACAAAGGAAGACTGGTTAGGAGACTGAGCAAGGACTGAAATAGAAATCAAAGTAACTTCAGTCTCCAACTTGTAAACTTTGACTTGTTACTAGTCAAATCCAATTAAAGGAAAAAAAGCTGCTTTCTACTTCTATGTCACCTTGCAAGATGGCTTCTGAGCTGCTCCTTGGTGACCTCTGTATCTTCTTTCTCGGTAGTCATCGTAGAATGAATTCTTAGCTCTGATCTAGAGACTTCGAGTTGGAGTCACTATGGGGAGAGGTGTAAGGAGATGATAGAAGGTGAGTTGTTTCTCTGCCAAACATTTTTCTCTGCTGTGGGAAAGGAAGACTTGGATGGGGCAGAATAAAATTTGGTGTGAAGGGAGCAAAGAATGAGCAAAATGAAAATGATCCCATTTTAGAGGACTGGTGTTTTATGTTTTTGGTTTTTGGGCCACACACAGTGATGCTCCTGTCTATGCACTCAGAAATCGCTCCTGGCTTGGGGGACCATATGGGACGCTGGGATTGACACCATGTCCATTCAGGGTCAGCCACGTGCAAGGCAAATGCCCTACCACTGTGCTATCACTCTGGCCCATAGAGGACTGTTTCAAAAGAATTTATTCAAAGTGTAGCAGAATCATCTGGCGCTCTGCAGATGCAGAGAAATACAATCAATGGGGGGTATGGCCCTAAATCAAGTGCTATGAGCTCATCTCCTTTGACAAATTCTGGGTTTTCAAAAAAAAAATCCCCAAAGCAAATGAACACCTGTAACAAATACCTAAATTGTGAAAGTTCTATCATTAGATGAGTATAGCATCCTTTATTTCTCATACAGAGATTGTCACAGACTGTGTAATCCCGAAACCAAAATAAACAAAGTTAGTTGCTTCCATGGAAGTTGTAGCTCTCCATTGTGAGTGAGCAATAATGAATCAAATCTTGAAAATGAAGCATTGATGTATTCTTTTTCTTCAGAACTATGTGAATTCTTGGGACAGGGATTAAGGGGCTTGACTTGCACAGGACCAATCCTAGTTCAGTCGTCAGCACCATGTGATATTCCTGATCATCACTTGGAATAAAGAGTCAAGACTGGATCCCAAGTACACCATCCCCATACCTTCAAGAATATTGCCTGACTCCTTAAATTATTTCTGATGAGCTCTAATAAATGCACATCCCTATCTGCTTACCTATTGCCTGCATCATTCTGTGTGACCTACTTTTTCTAGGTTTTAGGTTCTATTAGAGCAATGAAAAAATTTTCTAATTTACAATTAAGAACAATTATTTTTTTCTGAATCAGGGGATTAAGTCCATAGCCTGACCCAGCACAAGACTTGTGCTCTACCACTGAACTACATACCTATTCTTCAAAGACAGTTTTGAACTTAAAAGTGGTCCTTTTGAAACACTATCATCACATAACTCTTTTGATATGGGGTTTTTAAATCCCTTTCTGAAGACTGGAATATTAAGCAAACACCAGAGGGCACTACTCTCCCAGGAAAACTAATGCAAAGCAACTGAAAATTGGAGGCGTTTTTCCCAGCCCGAGTTTATCTTTAAGAAAATTGTTTTAATAATATCTTTATTTAAGCACCATGATCACAAACATGTTTGTAGTTGGGTTTCAGTTTTAAAAACGAACCCCCCTTTACCAGTGCAACCTTCCCACCATCAATGTGCCCCATCTTCCTCCTCCTCCACCGCCCTGCCTGTTTTCGAGACAGGCATTCTATTTCTCTTAAGAGAGAATCTTTCACGTAAGAATGAGAATAGTCTTATTGTCCTGGCTTTTTGCTACCTCTGATTGTATGATGACCTTGTCTCCACGATATCACAGGCTTTACAGTGTTAATAAATTAGCCACCAGCTTGTTCTGCGGCTCTGGGGAATGTACATACTAGAAGGATAGGGCTGAGGAGTAGAGAGGTTATGTACAATAATGCTCAAGTTTAAATACTGTAGGGATGTCTTTGGGCTTTGCATAATCTGAATATTTTTAGAATCATATCTTTGGAATGATCCGAGCCAGTAATTGGGTCAATTTAGATACAGTTTTCATACTTCATCAGGCTTGTTCGTTCTATAGAAAGTAGTCGTAGGGTACCTTACTATGAGCCACCATCCCATCCCCTAAAATAGATGCCATCAAGGTAAAGCTGGCATCCTTGTTACATACATGAACCTTCAACACAAGTTCCTGAATGTCCCTTCCAAGTTGGTTGTGCCATAGCCATTTGCTTAGTTTTTCAAAACAACTTTCTCTGATATTGCAACTGACTTCTCTGGTAAAACCAGGATTTGGGCTTAATATCCTTACTGCTAATAAGCATAGTAAATAATACAGGAACTCCAAGTTTCAGTGCTGCCATATACAAAAGTTGTACCCATAAAATTCATTCATCATCATGAAATAAGGCCTGGAGTAATGTCAAACTCTTATCGATGGAGAACATTGTCACATTTGGGCATATCAAATGCATCTAGTTAGTCAGACTTAACACAAAGCATTGACATGATTGCATAGCTGGTATCTTGTACTATTTGTTGTTTGCATGTCCACACTTGGCCATAGAGTGGCCTGATTATAAATAAAACATCTGGCTTAACTAGGCGATCCTCTCAAATATTGAAGCTAAAAAAGAAACTGACATCATAGGGGCAGGCTGTGTTCTCTGTATTTGTCTTTCTCATTCCCTCTGCCATTCCCAGAGAAAAACCCTGCTTGTTGCTTAATAATGATAACAATGGATTATATACAGTGGTTGGCAAAGGGAGAAAAAATGATTAGATCATCCAGTCAACTCATCTTTCCAGCAAAGGGCAGAATCCCCAGATACGGAATATAACACTTCATTTAAGGCAAAGGGCCAAGTAGTAAGAACTACACTGACTCCTTTGTATTCTCTGGTAGTCCTGAGAGAGAACCAAATCTGTTTCGTTTGGCTCCTACTCTACTTCTTTCTTTAACTGGAAGCTTCCAACCCAGAGCTGCTCTTTTTCTTGGGAGGTAACCAATGGAGTAAATGTTATCAGGTGGAGGGTAATTAACTCTGGTAAATGATGCCTGCACCAAACTCAAGGTCAGGTTACCTTGACAGGAGCAGACCAACACAGGGACAATGTCCTGGAAAGTCTGTCCATCTGGAGGGTTTTCACCATTGCTACCCACTGTTGTGTAAATGTTAGCTTAGAAAGGACTATTGTTTCCGGCTTATTTATTAGCTTTATTGAGTTTACTCAATAGCACAGCTGAAACACGTGATTGCTCAGCCCTAGATTCTGGGCTTTAGAGTAACCGAAGCATCTATCTGATTCACATGTATATTTTCCCCCTTCACTTAAAATACACAGCTAATTCAAGTTCTCAAATTGGATTTTAGTCATTTTCTGTGGCAGAGTATAGAACTATGCAGACTGACTATCAGGACTGATGAAGAAACTATAGTACTATATTTATTCCCTTGTATTATATTCATTCCCTGGACATGATAGTTCCCAGGAAAGCCAAACAATGCCATCAATCTCTTGGATGTTTTCTTTTAGGTGGTACTGATTGATAAGAACCTAGAGTTACAATCTTTGATAAAGGGGCCAGAAATGAAAAGTGGAGAGGGGTGAAGGGTTGAGACAACTGGTCAGCCGCATGCAAAAAAGCAAACTTGAACCTTCATCTAACATCATGCACAAAGGTCAAATTTAAATGTATTAAAGACCTTGATATCAGATCAGAAACCATAAGGTATATAAAACAACATGTAGATAGAACACTCCATGACATTGAGAGTAAAGGCAGTGTTGTTGAGAAAACAACACTGTCCAAATAAGTGGAAGCAGAGATAAACAAATGGGACTATATTAAACTGAGAAACTTCTGCACCTCAAAGAAAATAGTGACTAGGATACTAAGGCCACCCACAGAATGGGAGAAACTATTCTCACAATAACCATCAGATAAGGGGCTAACATCTAAGATTTACAAGCTACTGACAGAACTTAACAAGAAAAATATCTAATCCCATCAAAAAATAGAGAGAATGGGGGCCGGGTGGTGGCGCTGGAGGTAAGGTGCCTGTGCTAACCTAGGACGGACCGGACCGCGGTTCGATCCCCCGGTTCCCCATATGGTCCCCTGTGCCTGCCAGGAGCGACTTCTGAGCGAATAGCCAGAAGTAACCCCTGATCGTCACCGGGTGTGGCCCAAAAAC
>PVKC010003612.1:27213-38543 GCA_004027635.1 Crocidura indochinensis | reverse complement strand
CAGGGCGCATTCTGGCCTCAGCGCCTTCCACCATAAAATGTTATGGCCCTATGATAGTTCCATCTGTGTCGTTAAAGCTGGTGGACACAAACCCATAAAACCAACTGCCCCTCACTTGGGCTACAAAGTAGAGAGGAGGCAGCTGGGGTGCAGGCAGATTCTTGAGGCAAGGGCAGTTCAACAGGCTGTAGATAAAAGAGGGGTTCTGGGCTGCCTTCTTGTTTATAGCTTGTTTCAGCCCATAAAGGATTTACTCCTTTTCCAATATCAGATGGAAGGGCAATAGAAATAGAAAATCCAGATGGAGGGAAAATGGATAGAAGTAGGAAACCAAGAAAGCCCAGTGTGCAGCTGAGAAGGGAGCCAAGTTCTTCTCCTTGGCCTCCACACCCAGGCCTGTGCTCTGCCGCATGAGCCCCGCCCCAACTTCCATGAAATATCAACATCCTATATCAGAATGTTTCAGTGTGCTCTTGCTTTTGCTTGAATTTATCCATTTTTTGGGGGGTCAGACCTAAAATAGTGCTGTGGAGAGTCATTCCCAGTGATGCTGGTGGGCCCTGCAGTGTTGGGGGACAATCCAGACTTCCCTCGTGCAGGTTGTGTGCTCCAGCCCAAATACCATCTCCCTAGTTCTCATTGTTTTGTAATAGCAAACATAATTAGGAAACATATTACCTGGGCTAGAAAGATAGCACAAAGGTGACAGTGTGTGCCCTGCATGTGGGCCACCCAGGTTTGGTCCCCCAAATACACTCACTGGAAAAACCCTACACTCAGAACTAGGAGGCATATGAGTATGGTCCAATCCCACCCACCCCCAATCAACTATGAGATATATAAATTAAATTTAAATTTGGGGACCAGAGAGATAATGCAGAGAATGAGGCTTACCTTACATCTCTCTGGTTCAGGTTTGAATCTCAGGTACAACATAGGGTCCCTTGAGCACTGCTAGGTGTGGCCTAACACACTCTCCCCCAAGTGAATAATAAATAAAGTGAGCTTGTACTGAATGCACATAAGGCAAGCTGGCTCAAGATTAGATTTTGGAAGGGGGCACACTCTGTGGCACTCAGGGTTTACTCCTGGCTCAGAAATCACTCTGGCAGCCTCAGGGGACCATATGGGATGCAGTGGATTGAACCCAGGTCTGTTCGGGGTTGGCTTCTTACAAGGCAAACACCCTCCCGCTGTGCTGTCATGTAGAATAAAAGCCCTTGGATGGGGCTGGATGGAGGTGGATGGTGATGGAGGGAGGGATGGGTCTTTTTCCTCCAGACCAGGCCACATGTGTCCAACTCCCTCCAGCCGGTGGGTCTGCAAGTTCAGGATAGTGACAGGAAGAAAATCCACAGCAGTCAGGTTTCATGAGATATCAACTTTATTCAGGGCCCTAGCCACCATATGTGGCCTTTTATACTGGATCCTTATTCAGCCCTGCATTGTACCTTGTCTCTCAGCCATCTCCCCATCTCATGCTTCCTCTCAATCCATCCTCCAAATCCCCTTAATCAATTCTCCTACTGCCCCTTCAGGCCAAACCTTTTGTTACCCATGGAAGACCCCTCCCAGAAATGGGCAGGTCTTATTAGCAGGTAAAGTTACAGGAAGAATGGGGGAATGGGGTAACATTTGCCCCTTTCTTAAAACAAAAGAAACCAAAAAGCATAGATTTTTTTGTTTTCCTGGCTTCCGTTTCTAGGCATTTGGGCTCTCCACATCACTGGAGACCGCCAACATTCCCTGCTTGCCTGGCACCTGCATGCTGGTCCTTCTGTTTACTGGGCTGAAGGTCCATCTCTTCATCATCTTCATAGCTCTTCTTGTGGGAACTGTGCGGTGTAGGATGTTGAAGGACTGACTCGAGCTTGATCTGTATTAACGAAGGCTTCTTTTACCCACGTGGACTCCTCAGGCACTGGTACACAAAGAAAGTTTGTCTTTCTAATGTGGTCATTCATGGTTTAAATAAACTTCTTGAGACCCACATTCTGCAATAACCCTGTATTTTCCAAAATGAAGAACTCGTGCTTTCGTGTTTAGATTAACTGTCTCATAGACTCCCATGTAAAACTCAGGATCAAACATCTCCTGAATCATGCAATGGAATTTTACATTCCCCCATTCTTCCTGTAACATTAACTGATAATAAGACCTGCCCCTTTCTGGGAGGGGTCTTCTGTGGGTAACGCTATCATACCAGCCCTCAAAATTAGATTTTTAGTGGACACATCTGATCCAGAGCTAGTATTTTGAACGCCCTAGGCCAGGAGTCCTCAAACTTTTTAAACAGGGGCACAAACAAATTCCTATGCACACTGCATACATCTTATTTTGATGTGAACAAAACGGGAACAAATACAATATGTGGCCTGCGTGCCATAGTTTGAGGACCACTGCCCTAGGATGTAGATGGCTCATAACCACTTGAGAAATGTCTGATAACTGAAATCTTTTCTTTCTGACTGTATTCAGACAGTTGGAATTTACTGCCAGTGCCCAGGGAGAGGGGGGTTGGTACCAGATGGGCCTTAAGGGTCTGACCCACAGCAACCCAGATATCTTTGTGCTTTGAAACAAGTGTATTCTGTGGCTTACAACCTGCCCTAGGCCCATGAAAGCCTCTGGAGAGAGCATACTCACTCACTCAGCTCCAGCTTCCTCAGCTGCACCACCTCAAACCCTCAGCTTCCAAGAGGGCAGGAGAGAAAAGTTTGAAAGGCAGGACTGTGGCTTTGTCATGCTTCTTACTCTTTGCATTTCACTGGAGAGAGCAAACCACAGAACATGTCTAACTTGTCGCTAATCTAAGGAAATACATGGAGATAAAGAAGAGGCTTGGAGGCGGGCACATGAATAAAGACTCCCATAGGTTGGTGGAAAATCCAAGTGGAAAGTGGGGGGTATAAACATCGTGAGGGCTAAGAGAATGGGGTGCTGGGTTGCTGCCTGGCTGGCCTGGCATAGAGAGAGCCTTGGGGCATCTTGCTCAGAGCTGGATCCGAAAAGCTCTTTCATCCCCTTTGAGCTGACCTGTGCTTTCCTTGACTGCCTGGCGAGAACCTTCGGAAGTGCTCCCAAGAAATGGGGCCAGTCTAGCTTTTAAATTCACCTCAACTCAAGGGAGGAGCAGAAGCCGCTATCTCTGCCTTTCAGGGAGTCTGCCCCAGACTTGGAAAGAAAGAAATGTTTGCTGACTATTGCGCCAAGTTTCCAGAACATTCCCTGCATTGTTCCCTTCCAAGGGTGCCTCCCACCACGTACTGTGATCGGGAATGGAAACCAGGCCCACCTCGCCTGCTTTTCCAAACAGTGACTGATGGTGGGGCTCAGCCAGGCAGGTCCAGCCGATTTTTCACTCTGCTCTGGGCTTTGCCCCAAGTTCTCGCCAGGGGCCTGCCACAGCCATTAGGGACAACTGTGCCTAGCACTTCCGGCCAGGCCATCCATCTCCAGAGTGCCCCCCTCCTGCCACCTCCTTCTTAATAGGTTTAATTATCATTCCCTCCACTCCAGAGTACAATTCATCTTCCCCTTCTGCCTGGCTTTGGGGTTTGCAGCTGTTCAAGCCTGAGGACTTTTGAGCAGTTCAACCTGCCGTCTTGGCATTTAGCAGGAAGTGGGCCACGGATGAAGGCGGTGGGACACCAGTTTGTGCCAGTGAGACCAACTGACTTCCTGTCACCATCATTGGGTTGGGGCAGGAGGGAGTGACAGGTAGAGAGACTGCTTAGGACTCCTCCATTCAGCTTCAGGGACAAGGAGTGTCGAGGGTTGAGCAATGAGAACTTCTCTATCTTGTACCACAGCTCTTTACCTTCCCCCCAGTTTGGCCCTAAGATGGATAAGTTCTTGGGAGTTTGGGCCTAACATGGGACTCTAGTTAATGATCCTTATTTGACTTAGGAATCTGCTGAATATAACAGAAGCATCACACCACAATCCCTACCACTCACACAATTGGGATGCTTTTGTTCATGGACTAGTGTGATTATTTAACAAGGCCTACGTGTAGCCAATCATCTCACTGCATATACTTTAAAAATGTATGGAGCTGGCGAGATAGCATGAAGGTAAGGGTTTGCCTTCCATGCAGAAGGACAGTGGTTCGAATCCCATATGGTCCCCCTGAGCCTGCCAGGGTCAATTTCTGAGGGTAGAGCCAGGAGTAACCCCTGAGCGCTGCCAAGTGTGATCCAAAAACCAAAAAAAAAAAAAAAAGAGTACAATTTTTTTTTTTTTTGAGAGGGGCCATACTCGGTGACACTCAGGGGTTACTCCTGGCTATGCACTCAGAAATCGCTCCTGGCTTGGGAGACAATATGGAATACTAGGAGATCAAACCACAGAATGTCATAGGTCAACAGCGTGCAAGGCAAACGCTCTGCTGCTGTACCACCACTCAGGCCCCTAAACATGTACAATTTTGATTGTCTACTTAACCTCAAAAATCAAGAGAGAAGAAAAGACAGCTATTTCCAGTGGGACTGGGTTTATTGGGGGGGAAGGAATGAACACATTACTCTGAAAGGAAATCAGAGAAAGGGCCTGGGAAAGTAAATGTGGCCAAGAGCCCCATGTCCTGTCGCCCGTCCTCCTAAATTGCTGTGTAGGCAAAAGATGATGACAGATTCTTGGCTTCACTTACCCTAGGAAGGACCAGGAAGAGCCTGGTGGTTCTGGTGGAGAATGCCGACAGATATAATTAAGATAACGGTTATCGGAAGAGACAGTTGATGGCCCGAGAGTTCTCCAGAGGTGACGCCCCCCTGATGATTATATCTCCTTCTTCCTGTGCCCCTCCAGAGTCCCCTGGGACTTCCTGTTCGCCACTGGATAGCTCTGCCTTTGCTCTCTAGATGCACATTTAGCCCAGTTGCAAACCCATCTGCTCTTGGAGCTGGTGGGAGGCTGGTCTGCCACAGTAGTATATACTCTGAGTTCATGAAGAACTGGTTATAGGGACACCAGAGCAATAGCACAGCAGGTAGGGCATGTGGCCCACCCAGGTTCTCTCCCCGGCATCCCATATGGTCTCCCAAGCCTAGCAGGAGTAATTTCTGAGAGTGAAGCCAGGAGTAACCCCTGTGCGCTGCTGGGTGTAGCCAAAAAACTTAAAAAAGACGACCTGGTTACAGAATTGTGGCTACCTTTTTTGTCCTGGACATTCAGGCTTCCTTCCAGAGTAGGAGCCTAACAACAAATGCTCAAAAATGTCATTTTGGTTTTAGAACCAGTACTGCCCCCTAGAGGTCCCTGCCTAAGAGAGGAAGATGTCAAACTTCTGAGACCTCACAAAAACTCCATGATGCTATACTTGGCCTAATACTGTGAGTTAAACAATGTAGTCGGTCTTAGGAAAAGTTTATCTCCCAGAAGATGCTCGTCACTGAAACTAAGTTATTTTGAAAATACCTGTCATTTAGAAATATCCATCCCTGGGGCTGGGAGATGGTACAGCCTTTAGGGCACCTGCCTAACATACTATGCCTGACCCAGGTTTGAGTCCCAACACCTCCCACCTGGTGCAGCACTGGAAGCCCTGAGCATGGTTGGATGTGTCTCTGGAGGCCCCCAGCATTGATGGGGTAACCTGGGTACTCCAGTCCTTCAGGACCACAGGACATCCTCAGGCCCTTGTGCTGAGCAGATGGTCCAGTTGGCCAAGAATCACCAGTGGGCTCCCAAGCCTTGCTTGGAAGGTCCCAATCTATGTGTATGTGTGTGTGTATATATATATATATATATACATACATACATACATATATATATCCACAGCAAAGGTACAGATAGATATAGGTACATAATATATCTCTATATACATTTCTATCTATCTCTGTATCTTTGCTGTGTGCCACTTGCAAAAATAAAGAAACAAAGGAGACTTGTCTCTGGATTCCTAGTAACATGGAAATGAGTTAGAGAAGAGGTCGTATTGCTTGTATTTCTAATGAGGAGCTTTTGGATCTCATGCCTTAGATTCCAGTCATTGGCCAGCTCCCTCTCCCCTCTTTCCTGGCCTGAAATGGAGATAATTTAAGGACTGTGAATAGAGAGAGTTCTTGATGAAGAAACTTGGGAGGAAGAGGGTCGAGAACACCTTAATTTGGACTAAGGAGACCCTGGAGAATGTGGAGCCCTTCCCTGTAAGAAGGAAATGTGAGCAACTCAGAGACAACTGTTCCCTTCGACGGAACAGTTACTCCTGGCATTGTTGTGTACTCCTGGCTACCTGACTCCTTCCAGAAACCTTCCAGAGCCTTGAAATTGAGAATAACATGGTCAGAACCACACATAAATCAGAGAGCACAGAGACAAAGCAGCGTTCTTTTCCTCTAAGCTGCCTTCCTCCTGCCTGAAGAAGGACATGGAGAAGGGGAACCAAGTGAATTCTTTCTCAACCAAGATCCCAGAGATAGAAAACTGCACTGAATCCTCCCCATCAGCATTCCGCTCTGATGAAGAAGTTTCTCAGAAGATCAGGCCCCTTGATCTTCACCGCTTCACTGAACTTTCTGCCCACACACACGTAGAAAGGATAGTAGCTGAACCCCACACACTCAGGACTCCAAGAGCAATATTTTACCAATCAAGGTCTATCTCTTTTCTTAAGCATGTGCTTCTTTTTTTTTAAACCCTCCCAGAGTGTTTTTATTTGTTGTTTGTGGTATCAGAGGTCTTGATTTGGTCACAGCACAACAGGTATCATGCATTGAGGTGGTCTAGAGGTGCTGGGGTCACTCTTAGTGATATGAGTAGGGCCACGCATCTGAGTCAGGGCATCACAGATGCAAGATAAATTCACCGAGCCATACCCTACCTTCCCTGCCAGAGTGAATCTAATGCAAATTATAAGCACAATGTCATTTTATCTGTAAATACACCTGTCCCCTTTTCTGACAGATGAGAACTTCCTAAAGCATAATGACTATTCTGGGTCATACCTGCAGAGACTGATACCCATGTCTTAATTTCTTCTGATTATTTGCAGAGCAGGAGGGCTGGAGCAGCTGAGGATCTGTGGGATGAAAATCCCCACCTTGGCTCTGCCACAAACTCACACATCACCCTATGTCAAGATCACTTTAACTTATACAGGAAGTCAGTGCGAATGCATCTTTCTGTTCCCAAAATTTGATTTCTTCTGAGAAAAGCTGGTGATATGGCAAGCAATAGATAATACACCTTGCTTGAAATCAGAGGAAAAGGAAGGAAGAGAAAAGGCAAGAGGGAAGAAAGGGAGGATGGGAGGATGAGAGGAAGGGAGGAAGGGAGGAAACTCAATTAGTTATACCTGTACCATTGGTAATGAAAATAGATCTTATGGAGTTCACTTTGATCTTACTTTGGTTATAGGTGCTCAGTTAAATGCTTTAGCAAGTACAGGCCCTTAGATTCTTGTCTTCAAACAGTCAAACTTAAAAGCAAGGGACCAGAGGACTAATGATCGAATTCAGAAAATATTTTAAAAGAAGGGAAAGAAACAGAAAAGGCAAAACAAAACCTAAAATGGATTATGGTTGAGGTCTCCTAAGGCAGAATTCCAGAGAAAGGCTGAAACTTGTACCCTTTTATCTTTTTAACAAAGGGAACATGGAATTTAACAAAGGGCAGCATTTTTCATTGAGTTTAAAGCAGGTAAACTGGATTTAGGATGTTGAGACGAATCTACTCTAGTGTCCACTCACCTAGATTATTCTGTCAACTCTTATATTCAGGATTCTCAGGTATATCCTGGACCAATTTCAAGACATTTGATATCAATAATCCTTCCTCTAGCTTTCAGTCCCAACCTGCCCCTGCCAACTTCCCTTTTGTTCCTTTCACTTTTTTTTTTTGTTTTTGTTTTTGGGTCACACCCGGCAGTGCTCAGGGGTTACTCCTGGCTCCATGCTCAGAAATTGCTCGCACGGGGGACCATATGGAGCACCGGGATTTGAACCGATCACCTTTTGCATGAAAGGCAAACGCCTTACCTCCATGCTATCTCCCGGGCCCCTGTTCCTTTCACTTTTATAGAATTTGCATCCAAAAAAGGCAGTCAGAATTTTTGTTGGTTTGTTTTGGGGCCACCCTGACAATACTCAGGGGTCACTCCTGGCTCCATACTCAGGTTTTACTCTTGGGGAAACATATGAGGTGTCATGGATTTAACCCAGGAGGACCCTGTGCAAGACAAATGCTCTACCTGCTATACTATCCAGCTCTCAGAAAAAAATTTTTTTTGAGTGGGGGCATTGCTAAATGTTCTCATTTCTGCAGGAATACTTCTGGAAGGCCTTCTGAGATCCCTCCTCCTCTGGTCTTTGTTGGTGACAGTTCCTAAGAGCAGAAAGGATCCTGCACCTGTGTTTTCCCAAACCCCATCTCTCACAAGGCTCTTGTCAGCAGCCTCTGCTCTTCCCACTGTGGTGGCCATCTCCAGGACAATGCATAGACCAAGACCCATGCACTCTTTCTACATACATCCACAGGAGAATGGAAGGGGGGTGCTGTGGCTCCCGCCCCACTGATCTCCATTTAATTCCCATTCTGTAGCCCTTTGTCACCCCAAGCCCCCCTCTAACCTCCCTGCTGACAGGCCCTCTCGGTAAGTCTCCATCTGAGTGATGGCCCCACAGTCAAGCTGTGGCCTCAAAAGAGAAGGAGGATCTGCAGATTATCTCCTCAGCATGTGCAGTCACTCTGCTGGCAGCTCTCAGGCCGCTTTTATGTTGCCTCAACAGAAAGAGAGGCTGTCAAGAGCAGGGAGGGGTGTGCCCAGTCACGAAGGGGACAGTGGAGATAACAGGCAGAGGAAGCTGCTCCTGCTCCCTTTTTGCACCCCAGCCTGCATCTTGGGTTCAAACCCTTGGGAATCTTCCTGGGAGTCTCCAGCCACTGGCCCAGGGAGGTGTTCAGAGAAAGAGGCAGAGAATGCTGGCTGGTGGTCAGATCATCTTGCCATAACCAGCGGGCAGTTTCTGTCTCAACCCATTGAATCCTGGGCAGCCATGATCATCTCAAATGTTCTCTGTTAACCAGTTTAGGCTCTAAAGACCACGAGAGCCAAGAGAGAGCTCAGGATTCTTTTCTTCCTTTCTTTTCCTCTGTTCACTTCCAGTTTAGAAAACATGCTGGCAGTTATAAAGCTTACCGATAAGACACGATTATGGCTATTCTGGGGAGAGGTGTTGGGTTTTTGTCGTCTTTTGAGGGGGGGGTTGGGGGCTACACATGATGGTGCTCAGTGGTCACTCCTGACTCTGCATTCAGAAATCACTCCTGGCACACTCAGGGACCATATGGAATGCCAGGGAACGAACCCGGGTCAGTTGTATGCAAAGTAAATGCCCAACTTGTTATGCTATCACTCCAGCCCCACCCTATCATCTCTGTACAATGATTATAATCTCTAACCCTATTAATAAGGCAAGCACAAAAAATAAGTTTTCTGTGGGGGAAAATAACAAAGACTTAAGACCAGAGGCCAGAGGGATAGCAGAGCTGAGGGCGCTCACCTTTCACAAGGCTGGCTGGGCTTCAATCTCTAGCACCCTATATGGTCCCGGTGCCTCCCAGGAGTGCTCTGTCAACAAAGAGGTAGTACTAAGCCCAGAGAACCACTGGCTATAGCCTCCCCTTCCAAAAAAAGAAACAGCTGATTGCAGTTGGAGCCAGTCTTGTAAAACAAGTGCAGGTGAAAATAGTGTTGCTGTCATGATTTACTGATTTACAGTGAAAATAGGTTCAGGTGAGAAGGTTTGAAGCTAGCAACAACACCTGTTGTCTTCCAAACTTTTTCATTACTCCACATCTCACACCACTTCCTGCTTTTTCACATCTTCTTTTTTTCAATTAATATCTTTATTTAAACACCTTGATTACAAATATGATTGTAGTTGGTTTTCAGTCATATAAAGAAAATCCCCCCTTCACCAGTGCCACATTCCCATCACCAATGTCCCAAATCTCCCTCCTTCCCACCCACCCCCAGCCTTTAATCAAGATAGGGTTTCTACTTCCCTCATTCCTTCACATTGTTATGATAATTGTCAGTGTAGTTACTTCTCTAACTGCACTCACCACTCTTTGTGGTGAGCTTCATATAGTGAGCTGGACCTTCCAGCCCTCTTCTCTTTTGTCTCTGTGAATTATTGGAAAAATGGCTTTTATTTTTCTTAAAACCCATAGGTGAGTGACACTATTCTGTATCTATCTCTCTCCCTCTCTCTCCCTCTGATATCTCTCCCTCTGGCTCAGCATAATAGATTCCATGTACATCCATGTATAGGAAAAGTTCATAACTTCATCTCTCCTGACAGCTGCATAATATTTTTTTGTGGTTTTTGGGTTACACCCGGCAGTGCTCAGGGGTTACTCCTGGCTCCATGCTCAGAAATTGCTCCTGGCAGGCACGGGGGACCATATGGGGCACCGGGATTCAAACCGATGACCTTTTACATGAAAGGCAAACGCCTTACCTCCATGCTATCTCCGGGGCCCAGCTGCATAATATTTTATTGTGTATGTGTACTATAGTTTCTTTAGTCATTTATCTGTTGAAGGGCATCTTGGTTGTTTCCAGAGTCTGGCTATTATAAATAGTGCTGCGATGAAATAGATGTGAGGAAGGGATTTTAAATTGTATTTTTATGTTCCTGGGGTATATCCCTAGGAGTGGTATAGCTGGATTATATGGGAGCTCAATTTCCAGTTTTTGAGGAATCTCCATATCGCTTTCCATAAAGGTTGGACTAGACAGCATTCCCACCAGCACTGAATAAGAATTCCTTTCTCTCCACATCCCACCACCACTGCTTGTTCTCATTCTTTGTGATGTGTGGCAGTTTCTGTGGCATGAGATAGTACCTCAGAGTTGTTTTGATTTGCATCTCCCTGATGATTAGTGATGTGGAGCACTTTTTCATGTGTTTTTGGCCATTTATATTTTTCCTTTGACAAAATGTCTGTTCGTTTCTTCTCCCCATTTTTTGATGGGATTAGATGTTTTTTTCTTGTAAAGTCCTACAAATACCTTGTATATTTTGGATATTAGCCCCTTATTTGATGGGTATTGGGTGAATAGCTTCTCCCACTCAGTGGGTGGCTCTTGTATCCTGGGCACCATTTTCTTTGAGGTGCAGAAGGTTCTCAGCTTAATATATTCCCATCTGTTTATCTCTGCTTTCACTTGTTTGGAGAGTGCTATAACCACCAGTGATCCTGTTGGTTTCAGAATCACAACAGGGAAATGCAAAACCTTGAGGTCAGAGAATCACTGACTATGCATCAGTGCTGTGGGAGAGAGTGTTCCAAGATGCCTTTTTTTTTTTTTTTTTTTTTTT